>JAODPA010070136.1:2843-31682 GCA_025585075.1 Nepenthes mirabilis | reverse complement strand
TTCAGTTCGAGGGCTCTACACCTCACATCTAAGCTGTAGCTTCTTTATCTTATTCTGTGATCGTTAGATATAAATTTAACGGTCTAGATGTTATCTCTCATGTCTTTATAATTAGCTAATTAATTTATTTTTTTTTAAATTTAATAATGGGCGTAGCTTCTTTACCTCGTTATAAGGTCGTTGAATATAAATCTAACGGTTTAGATGTTGTCTACCCTGTCTCCATCATCTGTGAATTTCTTTTTCTCAAAAGCTAAAAAGAAAAGGTCAACAATGGGCCTGAAACACTTTAGTGGGCCAAACATACGACAAACCAAATGGGCCGATGCTAAACATCTTAGCCCAATGGGCTTTTATAAAAAACAGGGGAGATGATAGTGGGCCCAACAAAGACTCTATTCATGGACGAGATATCAACTGGGCTGGACAGCTCGACGACGTTTCAAATAATCAAGTGCCTGCAGCAGATCGCTCATCTCAGCGACGCCACAATCCTCGTGTCCCTGCTCCAGCCCGCTCCTGAGACGTTCGATCTTTTCGATGACGTCATCCTTCTATCGGAGGGCCAGATCGTCTACCAGGGCCCACGAGATCGCGTCGTCGAGTTCTTCGAGAGCTGTGGGTTTCGTTGCCCTGAGAGGAAGGGGACTGCTGATTTCCTGCAAGAGGTCAGCCCACCATCTTTGCTTTTTTTTACTTATGATAATCATTTGTTGATAAATTTTGATTTTTTAGAAATTATGAGGAATTTTATTAAAATAATAATTAAATTTACAACACTTATTATATTTCAGATTTGGGGTTTTTACGTGATCATAGGAAGAGTTAATTCAACCCCTTTTAATTATAATTGTCCGATTAATATTAAATATATCCACGACCTCACTTGTTATGTACTGGATTTGAGTTGGGCTCCACTTATATCTAGTTAAACTACATATAATTATTAATGCACTCTAAAACACAAATTACTTGATATGTATGGGAATATCTTTAGGGTATTAGTAAGTAATTTGTTAATTGAATTATTATTATTTTTTATAATAAGTTTGTAATTTATGCAGGTAACTTCAAAAAAAGATCAGGAGCAATATTGGGCTAATAAGAACAGACCATATAGATATGTACCGGTCGTAGAATTTGTTAATCGATTCAAGCGATTCGACGTGGGGTTAAGGTTGGAGAATGAGCTCTCCATCCCGTATGACAAAGGCCTATCCCACAAGGCGGCTTTAGTGTTTCAAAGATACTCCTTGCCCTACAAGGAGCTACTAAAAGCCTCATTTGACAAGGAATGGCTATTGATCAAGAGAAATCCCTTTGTGTATGTATTTAAGGTTATACAAATTATGATCGTCGCGTTTATCACGGCGACTGTTTTTCTAAGAACCAAAATGCACACTCGGAATGAACAAGATGGTGCCCTCTACATGGGCGCGCTTATGTTCTCGCTCGTCGTCAACATGTTTAACGGTTTTGCCGAGATGTCAATGGCCATCGTGAGGCTTCCGGTGTTCTATAAGCACAGAGACCTCTTATTCCATCCAGCATGGGTTTATACGCTGCCAAGTTTTCTACTCGGTATCCCTATATCCATCTTTGAGTCGATTATCTGGACAGTCATGACATACTATTCTATTGGATTTGCGCCTGAGGCTAGCAGGTAAATCATCACTGCCTCACTCATATTCTTTTAGTAAAGTGACATCAAAGGTTCGACACTTTGACCAATTTCCTATTCTATTGTTATAATTAATTATAATATAAAATATTTAAAATTTTAATTTCTATAGAATATAAATATTTATTCTCACATTATTCATAATAATATATANTAATAAATATAAAATATTCATAAATTAAAATATCCGTGGGCCAATCTAAACGAATCAAACGGGCCAAACTTGACCCGACCCAGCCCAAGAAAACAATCATACTTTTCGCTCTAAGCTCATCGTCTGCAAATAAACCGTTGGAGTCGGAGAAGATATGATTTCGACACCTGAAAGAGCAGCTATGGCAGAGGCATTTCTGCTATTTTTTTTTTTTCAATTTCGTTTCATTTTGGCAGGTTCTTCAAGCAACTCCTGCTGGTATTCCTCATCCAACAAATGGCGGCAGGACTATTTAGAGTCACTGCCGGAACGTGTAGAACCATGATCATCGCAAACACCGGCGGAAGTCTCTCAGTCCTCCTTTTGTTCATGCTTGGAGGTTTCATCCTTCCGAAAGGTCAGTGAAATCAAACCGTGCAGACTTTTAATTTTGAGAAATCAAACCTGTTCTTCGTTCTATAAAATGTCGAGGGACTCCTCAGTTATCAATTCGCTCATTTAGATTCGAATCACTTTTAACAGATCGAATTCCGAACTGGTTGCAATGGGGCTACTGGTCTTCGCCTATGTCATATGGTTTCAATGCCCTAGCTGTAAACGAGATGTTTGCTCCGAGGTGGATGAACAAACTGGTATGATGTTCGATTTGTCTTCCTTAAAATGGATCTTAGGGCTGTTCATATCGATCGTAACGATTGAATCGTGTTATAGGCTTCCGACAATGTCACTAGTCTTGGTGTGGCAGTGCTAAAGAATTTCAACGTCTTCCCCCATAGTTACTGGTATTGGATTGGAGCAGGAGCTCTTCTAGGGTTCATAATCTTGTTCAATGTGATCTACACCATCGCACTGACATACCTGAACCGTAAGTGAAACCCAAAAATTTCGCAATGGGAGTAGAAAGAGGATTAATCTGTTTTTTCTTCAATACGTACTGATTTTGTGTATTTCTCTCATTGCTCGTGAAACCTAAAAAGCCATTGGAAAGCCTCAAGCAATAATCCCCAAAGCGGCTGCGGGAGATATCGATGCAGAAAAGAAAGCACGAGATAATTCACACGTAGCAGGCTTTGCGGAAGATTCTATCCCTCGCTCGCTGTCTTCTGCAGATGGAAGCAGTACAAGTAAGAACATCAACTATGCCAAAGATGGCTTATAAGTTTCCTTTCATGGACTTGATTCAATTGATACTATTATTTATACGTGAGTTTATATGATTGTTGGTGATTTTCAGAACTTTGAAAAGGTGGGGATGTTGGATATTTTCAAAATAGAATGAGAAATATTTGAACGAGCCTCTCGAATAAGTTGATTATTCAAACCCATAAAAGCCATATTTGTGGTATGATTGTAGAGAACAGAAAAGAGAGAGAATTTCAAATTTACATCAAAAAATCAGATTATTCTTAGTTATTGATTAATATGGAAAATGATTACTAACTTTTAGATAATTATTCTTCTATTTGAAGGTTATAGGTTAGATTTTGTTAGCACATAACATAAACAAATATATTATTGTATCCAGTGATGATTCCCATGAACTGCCATTATTACATTCATTGATGCATTTCTTGAAAATTTCTTCCATTTCTTCACTTCTCAAATATAATCTTTCTCATTTACTCTCTTCTGATGTCCTCCTCATCAACTATGCTATATGATGTCAGTCTCGAAAGATAGATGATGGAGTATTCTTTGATAGCTAGCTTAAGCGGTAATTGGTCTTTTGAATGAGCGAAACAATAAGATGCTCTTTCGTTCATATGGGATTAGAAGAGATTCTTTGCTTGCAAGTGTAGAGGGATTTCATAGGTTCATTGACCAAGACTTGACAAAAGAATTTTATAAGTTTTCTAAAATCAAAGATACCTAAAACAATGGGAGAACATTGGATATTTTTTTTAAAAAAAAAGAATAAATTTTTGAAGGGACACAAATTGCTTGAATGAACAATGACTGTTTGAATATTGTTAACTATTCGAGCCCATTAAAGCCGTATTTGTACACTGATTGGAGAGAACAAAAAAGATAGGAATTTTCACATTTACATCAAAATATCTTATTCTTCTTAGTTATTATTTATTGTAGAAAATGACTACCAACTTTCAGATACTTTTGCTTTTCTTTTAAGGTTGTGGGCTTGTTTTTCTCAGTACTAAGCACACCCAAACAAAGACATCATATTATCTTGCAGATGATTCGAATAAACCAATATTGTTATATGCATTGATGCATTTCTTTAAAATTTCCTGCCATTTCTTCACTTCTTAAACATAATGTCTCTCTCATTTACTGTCTTTTAAAGTCCTTTTCATCAACTATACTCAATGATATGAACCTTGAAAGGTAGGGAGGATTATGTGATGGCTAGCTAAGGTGGTAATTGGTCTACATAACCAGGGAAGGAGCAAGCTGCTCTTTTGCTCCTATTAGGCTGGAAGATATTCTTTGATTGCTAATGTACTAGAATTTTGTAAGTTCATTAATTAGGATTCAATAGAAAGAGCTTTATAAATGTACAAAAAATGAGGATATCATAAGTAGTGGGAGAACATTGGGTATTTTTAAAATGAAAAGGGATAAATATTTGAACGGATATAGATTTTATAAATAAACTTGACAATTAGAATAGAATTGATGATTTGAACACATAAAAGCCATATTTATACTTTGATTGGAGAGGAGAAAAAAAGGAAAACTTTCATATTTAAACTAAATATCATACCCTTCTTAGTCATTATTTACTATAGAAAGTGACTATGAACTTTTATATGTTTTTGGTTCTCTTTAATGTCATGATTATAATTTGTTAGTACGAATAACAATCAAATAAAGAATTGTTGTAACCTAGAGTGAATCACATAAGGGTTAAACATAGATCCATTTGATGCGGTTTGAAAGATAATTCTCAACCACATATCATATTATGATTTGGATTATTATCAAACCAAATCAATCTGTTACTTGAGACAAATCGTCTGAACTATCAATGTGTAAATTTGGTGGACATAATTTTGATGGTTTGAATTTTTTCTTTGTTAGGCCCTAATATTAAATAAACCAAACATTGTTAAATGTATTGATGCATTTTCTTTAAAATTTTTCCCTATTTCTTCCCTTCTCATTTACCCTCTTTTAATGTCCTCTTCATCAACTCATGTATATTTTTCCTTGTCAAGATTGTTCAGTTGATCAAAATCTGTCTTTATAATTTTCCCCCTCCATGGACTTGATTTCTTCCTGTAGGAGAAGTACCACTCCGGATACTCATGAGTCGATCCGACGGCAACGGACTCAACGGAAACGACGATTCACATCTCGAGGCGCGAAATGGCGGTGCTGCGAAGAGAGGCATGGTTCTGCCGTTCACTCCGCTGTCAATGTCCTTCGACAGTGTCAGCTACTTCGTCGATATGCCTCCGGTGAGTGTCCGTTCCATCTCAGCCGCCCTTCCTTTCTTCGTGTTCTTGTAAAGGAATTCTGAGCTCGTCTTTCTCTTTTTAATATATTTNTTGAAGAAAAATATTAAAAAATAAAAAAAAATTGGAGGGTATTAGTTTTCTTTATTTATTGTTTGAAAGTCATTTTATTCCTGAAATAATTAAATAATAATATCATAACTCTAATAAAAATAACAAATGAATAAAATTTCTATTCAAAACTATCAAATATGGTGTAAAGGAAGTTACTATTCTGTTGAGTAATTCACAGGAAATGAAGGGTGAAGGAGTGACCGAAGACAGGCTGCAGTTGCTCCGAGAAGTGACGGGCGCGTTTAGGCCCGGAGTCTTGACTGCGTTGATGGGAGTCAGTGGCGCCGGAAAGACGACGCTTATGGATGTTCTAGCCGGAAGAAAGACAGGCGGATATATAGAAGGCGATATCAGAATCTCTGGTTATCCCAAGAAGCAAGAAACATTTGCGAGAATTTCCGGCTATTGTGAACAAAACGATATCCACTCTCCCCAGGTGACTGTCCGAGAGTCGTTGATCTACTCTGCGTTTCTCAGGCTTCCGAATGAAGTAACCAAAGAAGAGAAGATGGTAAGTCAGAATCACTCCGAAATAACTTCCTCCTAATAGATTGTGATGGCATGGATGAAACAATTTGTATCGATTGCAACCATATAACATTGGCCAATGGAGTGATGTGAATCGGTATTGAATGTATATGACTCAGCATTTTCTTGCGTTTTTGAACTGAGTGGACATGTGCCAGCTTATATATCAAAAAAATATCAAGCATATCGGCCAATAAATAAGAAAATATCAAGTATGTTGATCAATATTTGAATATTAGCCACTATATCGTGATAATTGATGCAAATATTAGCGAATACAATACATATCGATCAATAAATATCAGTGTTGGGGCCCCTGATACTAATATTTGTCGATATCATGACAATATTGCGATATATTTTTATATTGGTCGATATAACTGATATATTGGCTGTTACAATCTTATCAACTTATAATTTTTTTAATATTTTTTTCTTTCCATATGTTCCATATCGATATGGCTACGACCAATATTAATATTAATATTTTTGTCTATAATCGTGATTTTATGTAGTATTGAAAAATATCGGTACTAGGAGAGTCTTATACTTATGTATGTCTGCTAATATTTTATATATTTGTTGGTTTTTGATTCTATACTTGATCCGGATATGGGTAAGTGCTGAGTTTGTTTTTCCTTCGAATTTGTGGTTAGCTTTTCGTGGATGAAGTCATGGACTTAGTGGAGCTCGACAATATCAGAGACGCTATGGTAGGACTGCCAGGAGTCACGGGCTTGTCGACCGAACAAAGAAAGCGGTTGACGATAGCTGTTGAGCTTGTTGCTAATCCCTCGATCATTTTCATGGATGAGCCCACATCAGGTCTCGATGCGAGGGCAGCAGCCATTGTGATGAGAACTGTGAGGAATACAGTGGACACCGGAAGGACTGTTGTCTGCACGATTCACCAGCCAAGTATCGACATCTTCGAGGCGTTTGATGAGGTGATGATCGAAATGCCTCCTCCTCTTCTTTCCTCAGCCCATCAACTCTTTCCCTAATGTATATGCTTATGTGATCTAGCTGCTACTGCTGAAGAGAGGAGGACAGGTGATCTACTATGGACCATTAGGCCGAAATTCACATAAAGTCATAGAGTATTTCGAGGTACTACTAACCTTTTGTCCTGAGATGCTGCTTGTCAAAATATTAACAGATTCGATAATTTAAGCTGTCAGTTAAAAAATTAATGTTTCAATAACGACTTAATCAATAAGGTTTGATACCATGGCAATAAACTCACGGGCTTAACAAAAACCTTGGTGGAACAATAGACTTATTGCCCTGTGTGATCTGACAATCATGAGTTCAAGTAAAAAATGACTTTTTACATAATATAAGTTAAGCCTGAATATAATAAGCCAAAAAATAGTCAAACTTTTTCTCGAATCTTCCACCTAATAGGAACTTCATGTGTCTAGTTGCCCTTTTGGGACATGAAGTGTGGATCGAGCCCATGCCCACTTCGTACCACGCGCTAAGGATACTTAAAAGAAGATTGGGGTTTCAGGAATGGAATTTAGAACCACTTAATCAACATGTCTCTGAATATATCATGTCAAGAAATCAACAGGGCCAAGAGATTCAAGTGTTTGATAAAGATACAAAAATGATTTTATACTGTAACACTATTTGTATCTATGTGCATACCCACTCTCTATTGCTATTGCAGGAAATTCCTGGGGTCCCGAAAATCAAAGAAAAATATAATCCTGCGACATGGATGCTAGAAGTGAGCTCTGTGGCAGCCGAAGCCCGCCTTGGAATCGATTTTGCTGAGCACTACAAGTCCTCATTGTTATATCAGTAAGTTTAAATAAAAACTTTCGCTCATTTATATGAGATCTGATATGGTTTTTTTAGTTGAGAGAGTTGTATATCGATCCAATGGTTATAATCAAAAGTGGGGTAGATGATTGGTCATATAAATTATTTGATACAATCATCACCACCATTTATTTACTTAAATTCTAATCCTGATTGTTTGGTGGATTTAGGAGCTTCCCCTAGCATAATTTGGTGACTCTAGAGCTAATATAAACATCAATTTATCGGCAAGCGAAATAAAGATTCCCAATGAATAAACTTTCATATTTATCTAATAGTCAGGATTAGAAATTGTATGAATAAATGGTAGAGATTAGATAGTCATTTAAATTATTTGATGCAATCTCCACTACTTATCCACTCAATTTTTAGTTTGACCATTGGGTGATTACAAAAACCTACCCCCGCATAATTCAATGACTCTCAAGCTAATATAAACATCAATTTATAGGAAGGCGAAACAAAGATCTCCAATGGTGAGACTTTCATATCTACTCAACGATTAAGATTAAAAGTTAAGTTGATAAATGATAGAAATTGATGGTCATTTGAATAACTTGATTTAATATCCACTATTTATTTACCCAATATCTAATCTTGACCATAAAGTAAATACAAAAACCTCCCTCCTCCCCTTGCATAATTCTATGACTTGAGCTAATATAAACATCAATTTATGGGGAGACGAAACAAAGATTTCTCAGCGGGGAGGTTTCAATATTTATCTAATGATTAGGATTAGAAGTTTTATGGATAAATAGTAAAATTAAATGACTATTTAAATCTCTTAATACAATCTCCACAATTCATCTATTTAACTTCTAATCTATATCTTTAAGTGGATATAGAAGCGTCCCTAGCATAATTTGGTAAATCATAAGCTAACATAAACATCAATTTATGGGCAGATGAAACAAAAATCTCCTAGTGGAAAAGCTTTCATATCCATTCAACGATTAAGATTAGAAGTTGAGTAGATAAATAATATAAATTGAATAGTAATTTAAATCGCTTGATATAATCTCTAAATTGATTTACTTAATTTTTAATCCTAATCATTGGGTGATTACAAAACCTCCCCCCGCATAATTTGCTAACTCTCGAGCTAATATAAACATCGATTTATGTGTAGGAAAAACAAAGATCTCTAGTGAAGAGGCATCTTTATCCACCCAATGGTCAGGATTTGAAATTAGGTTGATAAATGATATAAATTAAATAATTGTTTAAATTATTTGATAAAATTTTCATTATTCACTTATCCAATTTCTAATTTAAGCCGTTAGGTGAATATAAAAACCCTCCCTCTCCCACATAATTCTATGACTCAAGCTAATATAAACATCAATTTTTGGGCAGATGAAATGAATTTCTTTTAGTGGGAGATTTCAATATTTACCTAATAGTTAATATTAAAAGTTGGATGGATAAATTATAAAATTGAATAGCCATTTTAATTGTTTGATACAATTTTCACCATTTATCCACTTAACTTTTAATCCTGACGATTGAGTGGATATAGAAACTTTCCCAAACATAATTCGGTGAATCTCGAGCTAATATAAACATTGATTTATGTGCAGACGAAACAAAGAACTCGTGCAGCAGTTAAGTGAACCTCCCACGGGAGCAAAAGACCTGTATTTTTCCACACAGTATGCTCAGCATAAGTGGGGCCAATTCAAATCCTGCCTCTGGAAACAATGGTGGACTTACTGGAGAAGCCCTGACTACAACTTAGTTAGATACTTTTTCACCTTAGCTTGTGGGATCATCGTTGGTACAATCTTTTGGAAAGTGGGCACTAAGAGGTTATGCGTCCTACACTCTTAATACTCTATGTTTCTTCCTGATATGATCAAAAGTTATCTCAAATCGATGAAAAACCAAGTGATATCCTGGCTGAATGGTTTTTTCTTTTGCTGCGGTTGTTTTCGTGCTTCAGGAATACTGACAATGATCTGACTATTGTTATCGGGGCCATGTATGCGGCTGTCTTGTTCGTCGGAATTTGTAACTGTGGAACAGTGCAGCCGGTTGTATCTGTTGAGAGAACCGTGTTTTATCGAGAACGAGCTGCCGGGATGTATTCTGCATTGCCATATGCCTTGGCACAGGTGAGCCAAAAAAAGGGGTGTGCAGTAGACTAGGCCAAATTTGCTCCGTGTGTCATTAAGGAACGACCCAATGCATGAAATCAGTATGAAAAGCAGCAATAAGAGCACGAGTAGTCTTGCTGATTGTAATGAGGAATAAGCATGGCAAAAAAAGAGAATGCTTTGATTTGAATGAATATTAAATGAGAATCGGAATAGGAATAAGAGTCAAATATACAAAGTCTTATTCCTATTAAATAAATAAGTTGTAGTTTTAAGGGCATAACCCCAAAAGGATATAGGAAGATCTATAAAATTCATTATATTCCAAATCATATCTAAGAGTCTTCGATTTCTCTTTTGAGCTACCCCATTCAATTGAGGGGTTCTAGGAGTCTACTGTGAGAGAATTTCATTCTCTTTGAGATGATTATGAAACTCTGTACTAAGGTATTCACTATCTTGATCTAATTAGAATACTTTAATGCTCTTTTCTAATTGTTTCTTTACTTCAATTCGGTAAAAAGAAACAATAAGAGCACGAGTTGTCTTACTTGTTATAAAGGAAAATTTTCTAAGTATGACAATAAAGAGAATGATTTGATTTGTATTGATGTTAAATGAGAATTGAGTAAGAATGAGTGTTAAATATATACAGTTTTATTCCTATAATATAAAGAGATTGTTTTCATTTTAAATATACTATTTTGAGCAGACTGAAACTCAGCCTTTTGATGCAGGTTGTGGTTGAAATACCATTTGTGCTCTTCCAAGCGGCATACTACTCGATTATAGTGTACGCAATGGTGAGCTTCCAATGGACGGCAGCAAAGTTTTTCTGGTTCTTCTTCATCACATTCTTCTCCTTCCTCTACTTCACCTACTACGGAATGATGACTGTCTCAATCACTCCAAACCACCAAGTGGCAGCAGTCTTTGCCGCCGCTTTCTATTCGCTCTTCAACCTTTTTTCAGGATTCTTCATCCCTAGACCGGTAAGCTGATCATCACCTTCATGAATTTCGGTAAATTCCGTTGCAAAGTCTCAATTTTTTTCCTCCTTTTCCATCTCAGAGGATCCCAAAATGGTGGGTGTGGTACTACTGGATCTGCCCGGTTGCGTGGACAGTTTATGGGCTGATTGTGTCACAATATGGTGATCTTCAAGACACGATCAAAGTGACCGGTATCACGCCTGATCCGACCATCAAGTGGTATGTGCATAACCATTTTGGGTACAACTCGGATTTTCTGGGGCCCGTTGCTGTGGTTTTGGTTTGCTTTGCAGTGTTCTTCGCATTCTTGTACGCCTACTGCATTCGGACACTCAACTTCCAGACTAGGTAGATGAGAATCATTGAGGAGATGAAGCTTATAGTTATATCATTAGATCGGAGAAAGGTGTATATATAAGAAAGTTATAGATCTCCTAAAGAGATGTATGCCCCTAAATCCATCATTATTTATGTGACATTTGAGGAATCAAATGCTATGTTTTGATCAAAAGCACCGTTAATGAGCACATCCTTTAGTTGCGAGCCGAAAAAGGTCTAACGTGCGAGATTTGAAAGATACCCATGATTAAAATTGGGCGATCGTTCCTTTTCAACGCACAAAATTGTTAGAATTCCTAGAGAATTTTAGTAACAGCGAGGTAAGAAGAGTAATGTTATAGGATTACTTTTTAAACACTCATTTTAATGTGGTGTCCAATCTATATATTATTATATGAGTCCGCTAATATGGATAGATAAATGAAAGGCTATCTCAAATGAAAGATTTGCAAAAAAGTTATAGTAATTTATAAATTTGAGTTATTTCATAACTTATACAGTACTTCAATAGAAGTGAGGCAAGAACAGTAACATTATATGACCACCTTTTAAACTTTTTTCTAACGTGATATCCAATTTATTTATTATTATATGAGCTTATTAATATAGATGAAGAGAATAGACGCCATTTCACATGAGACTTAAAAGAAGTTATAATAACTTATAAATTCAAATTACCATATACTCTATATGATTATGAATTTCACCCTTCAACATATAAAACTGTTGAAATCTATATAGAACTTTGGTAGTGGTAAGAAACAAAGGATAATGTCATAGGGCCACCTTTTAGACATTCATTTTGACTTAATATTCAATCTATCTATTATTGTGTAAGCCTGCTAAAATGGATGGAGAAATAATACTGTATTTCAAATGAAAAAAATCTAGAAGAAGTTATAGTAGCTTATAAGTATCAGCTGCTACATAACATGACTAAAACATTGATGAATTTTCCCTCTTCAAAACAAAATTTTTAGAATCCATATAAAATTTCAGTAGTAGCGAGGCAAGCAAGGTAATTTTATTGAGCCACCATTTAGTAACTTATTTTAATGTGGTGCCCAATCTACTTATTATTGTGCGAGCTGATAATATAAATAAATAGATGGAACATCTCAAATGAATTATTTAAAAAAGTTATAGTAACTTATAAATTTGAGTTGCCACATAACTTATGACTAAAACATAGGTGAGTTGCCCTCTTTAATACAAAATTGTTGGGATCCATGTAACTTCAGTTGCAGTGAGGTAAGAAGAGCAATGTTATAGGACTACCTTTTAAACACTTTCTAAATGTGATATCTAATTCATGTATTATTATATGAGCCCACTAATATTGATAGAGAGAAGGGACTCCATCTCATACGAAGATTTTAAAAAAGTTCTGGTGGCCGGTAAATTTGAGTTCTCACATAATCCATGACTAAAATATTGGCGAATTTTCCTCTTGAGCACATAAAATTATTACAATTTATATAGAATTTTGGTAGCAGTAAGACAAGAACAGTAATAGGACCATTTTTTAGACACACATTTTGATATGATATTTTATTTATTTATTGTTACGTGGGGCCGCTAATTTAAATAGACAGATGGTTCTTGTTGGGAATCACTCCCGTGTGGAAGTCCTTGCAACCAGAGAATTTGGACGGAGCACGTGTGTGCTCCTTTAAGTAGAAGGAATTCCGGTCAACATAGTTAACCGGAACCTTCTGGACGGTCAACCTTTACCGGTTAATATGTTGACCGGTAAAAGTCATAAGACAACTAACTCTGTTGAAGAATCTGGTCGAACCACTTCGACCGATCAACAGGGTGATTGACCGGCCATAAATGAGAGAATGGTCAACAGGGTTGACCAATTGAATTAGAAATGTTTGAAAGACTGTTATATCCCCAAAAGGTGTACAGTTGACCTACCTGATCGGGTAATTGGTAGATATCATTCTTTGGACTCTAGACGCTGATCGGTTTGTAGGAACAGGCATGCACCGCCTGCTGCAGGACAAGGTGTGCTCATGCACACATGTAGACCTTGTAAGTTGAGCACCAACCACGAGTTGGGATATGGTGGGGGACGTATGTATATATGTGTGTATATACACACAAAGACGTGAGTGGTTGTAGTGAGAAAAATGGAGAAGAGAAAATGTAAAGAAAGAGGGGTGAGTAAAAACAAAGTATTGAAGTTCTTTGTTGCTTAGTTCTTATTTTCGTCTCTTATAGTTTGTATAACAAATTCTCATACCCAGTGATTTTTGGTGGATTTAGTGTCCCGTGATTTTTTTTCTTATTTCAAAAGGATTTTTCACGTAAAATATTTGGTATTTATTTCTCTTCTCCTACTTCTACTTCACTGTAAGTTCATGTGTTTTTATTAGTCGACTGCCCATTCTGGCCAACAACAATTGTTCCTGTATACTTGTCAGCAGGCCACCCATTACCGTCAACAAGTGGTATCAGAGTCAGGTTAATAATTTCGTCTGGATGGCGTCATCATGCTCAAAGAACTTACCGTTCAGCGTAGAACAATTTAATGGGCAGGATAACCTCATCCTCCGACAGGAGAGAGTGAAGAACATCCTGATTAGAGAAGGAACAATAAAAACACTGAAGAAGAAGGAAGATAAGCCGGAAAACCTATCAGTGGAGGATTGACAAGATAAATGACACATTGCCAATTGTACTATTAAGTTATGCCTGGCGGATAACACGCTCTAGGAGGTCCTCAGCCTAACTGATCTGACAGAGGTGTGGGAGAAGTTGGAGAACAGATATAAGTCCAAATCCTTGATAACTAGACTACATATAAAGAAACAGTTTTATAGTTTGCGGTTGTCAGAATGTGACAGTTTTGAAAAATATTTGGACGAATTTAATCGGATCGTAATACAGATGTCCACCCTTAATGAGGTAATCAAGGAGGAGGACAGGACATTGGTGTTGCTAGCTTCTCTGCCAACCTCTTACGATCACATCGTCACCACTTTGCTATTTGGAAAAGATACGTTAAAGTTGGACGAGGTAATTGCTTCCTTACTTATGAATGAGACAAGGCGGTCACAAAGGGCCTCAACATCTTCTTATAGTGAAATACTTGTGACCAAATCTAGGGGAAGGAGTAGAGGACGCAGCCAGAAGCCTGGAGAGAAAGAATACAACAAATCTTAATCAAGGTATCAAAATCTTGAGTGCCATCATTGTAGCAAAAAGGGCCACATCAAGAAGCAATGCTTCAAGTGAAAGTGTGAGAATGCAAAAAAGGAAAAAGGAGAAAAGGAACGAGGTGAGGACAAGTCATCTGTCTCAATGGTCACAGAAAGCGATCTCCTGTTAACATGTGAAGAGAACGTGGCAAACCTGACGGATGAGGAGTCCGACTGGGTAATTGATTCTGGTGCCATCTTGCATGCCACATTTAGAAGAGAATTGTTCACATCCTACACTCAAGGGGACTTTGGAGTGATAAGGATGGGAAATGAAGGAACATCCCAAATTATTGGTAAATGTGACGTTTTTCTAGTTACTAATAATGCGACGAAACTGTTGTTAAAGGATGTTCGACATGTCACTGACATCAGACTCAATATCATCTCAGTTGGTCGGCTGGATGATGAAGATTATTGTAACACCTTCTGTGAAGGAGAGTGAAAAGTAACCAGAGGATCTTTGGTAGTGGCAAGAGGAAAAAAGTACTCCAACCTGTATATTATGAAGACATCAGCAACGACCAGAGAAGTAAATGTTGTAATCAGCAAGAGCAAGGAGACCGAGAATTTGTAGCACATGAGATTGGGCCACATGAGTGAACTCAGATTGCATCATCTAGCCAGGAAGGGCCTTATCGTCGGAGTAAAGGAGGCCGGACTAAGGATGTGTCTTCACTGCTTGGTTGGCAAACAAAGAAGAGTATCATTTCATGGAGACTTGTCCGCTCCAAAAGTAGAACTGCTTGATCTTATCCACACAAATGTGCGTGGACCATTCAAAGAGAAGTCGTTTGATGGGGCTCAATATTTCGTCTCTTTCATTGACGATTGTTCCAAAAAACTGTGAGTCTATCCATTGAAAACCAAGAATTAGGTCCTCGGTATATTTGAGCAATTTTATGCATTTGTTGAGCGACAAACGAGAAGAAAATGAAGGTCGTCTGAAGCGATAACAACGGTGAATACATAGGACCTTTTGATGCCTATTGCCGGTCACATGATATCAAGCATCAGAAAATACCTCTAAAGACGCCACAGTTGAACGGAGTGGCTGAGCTGATGAACCGCACACTTCTAGAAAGAGTACGGTGTATGCTTTCTGAAGTTGAGCTTCCTAGATACTTCTGGGTCGAAGCATTAAAAACGGTGGCCTACATCATAAATAAGTCGCCTAGTAAACCCTTGAAGGGTGAAGTGTCGGATAAGATATGATCGAACAAGGAGCCATCTTATGATCATCTACGAGTGTTTAGATGTAAAGTATTCGTTATTATCCTCAGAGATGAAAGGACAAAGTTGGAGCCAAAGATAATACAGTGCGTCTTTTTGGGTTACGGAAAAGATGAGCTGGGTTACAGATTTTATGATCCAACTGGAAGACTTGTCCGGTTAAGGAACGTAACTTTCGTTGAAGATGAAACGATCAAGGATATTAGTAGAAAGACCAAGTGTGATGTCGAGCAGATGGACAAAGTGTCGAAATTGTCCGTCTGGTATCTCTGAAAGACGAGAACAATAGTCCTGAGGCGGTTGAGTATAATGAAAAGACAATTATGGCATCTGATGAGGACTAGGATGAAGTCATCCCTCAATCAGTCGAGGATCTATCTGTCAGACGATCCTCACGAAACAAACGGCCGTCCGTCCGTCTGTCACCCAATGAATATGTTATATTCACTGATACCGGAGAGCTTGAAAGTTATAAAGTGGTTATGGAGGATGAAAGTAAAGAAAAATGGCCGGAAGCCATGAATGATGAAATGAGTTCTCTTTATGAGAATCATACATTTGATTTAGTCAAACTTCCTAACGAAAAGAAGGCCTTAAAGAACAAATGGGTCTTCTGGTTGAAAACGAATGAAAATACCATGAAGCCAAAGTATAAGGCACGATTAGTGGTGAAAAGTTTCAGTCAATGGAAGGGAATCGACTTTGATGAGATTTTTACTTCCGTGGTAAAAATGTCCTCCATACGGGTTGTGTTGGGCTTGACTGTCACCCGAAATCTGAAAGTGAAGCAAATGGATGTCCGGATAACTTTTCTTCATAGTGAACTGGAGGAAAGAATTTACATGGAACAGCCAAAAGAGTTCAAGGTTAAAGGGAAGGAGCAACTAGTCTGTTGTCTAAGGAAGAGCCTATATGGGTTGAAGCAGGCTCCAAGATAGTGGTACAAGAAGTTCGAATCAGTCATGACTAGTCAAGGATATCGACGAACTACTTGTGATCATTGTGTTTTCACACAAAGGTTTTCAGAAGATGATTTTGTTATCCTTCTCCTTTACGTGAACGATATGTTGATTGTTGGACAAAACAGTACTCGGATAAAGAAGTTGAAGGAGTAACTTGGGCAATCCTTAGCCATGAAAGATCCCAGACCGGCAAACCAGATTCTTGGTGTTAAAATCATTCGCGATCGGGAAGTACAGAGACTGTGGTTATCTCAAGAAAACTATTTTGAAAAGATACTCCAACGATTCAACATGGATAAGTCTAAGTCTGTCAGCACTCCATTTGCAAATCATCACAAGTTGAGTGGCCGCCAGTGTCCACCCTCGGACGAAGAGAAAGCGTACATGAGAGGCGTTCCCTACTCCTCAGCCGTAGGAAGCCTCATGTATGCCTTGGTATGCACTAGGCCAGACATAGCATATGCTATTGGCACGGTCAGCCGGTTTCTGTCCAATCCAGGGAAAGAGCATTAGTTCGCAGTAAGGTAGATTATAAGATACATCCGAGAAACTTTCAAGATGTGCTTGTATCTTGGAAATGACAAACCTCAGTTGGTGGGCTACTCGGATGCTGATATAGCCGGAGACATTGACAGTCGCAAGTCCACTTCAGGATACTTAGTGAAATTTATAGGAGAAGTAGTTTCCTAACAGTCCATATTACAAAAATGTGTCGCTTTTTCTACTACTGAAGCCGAGTATATTGCCGTGACAGAAGTTTGCAAGGAGATGCTGTGGATGAAGAAGTTCGTTCAGGAACTGAGTCTTGAATAGGAAAAGTATGCGGTACTTTGTGATAGTCAGAGTGTCATTCATCTTTACAAGAACTCATCACTCCATTCCAGATCAAAGCATATTGATGTGCGATATCATTGGGTGAGAGATGTATTAGAAGCCGGTCTACTGTCACTGAAAAAGATTAACACTGAAGAAAACGAGACAGATATGATGACCAAGATTCTACTAAAAGGAAAGAATAAAGTATGCTGCAGGCTTGCTGGGATGATGGACTTAACTTCCTCACGGTCGTGAGGAAAAGTTTGTTGGGAATCACTCCCGTGTGAAAGTCCTTGTAACCAGGGGATTTAGATGGAGCACGTGTGTGCTACTTTAAGTAGAAGGAATTCCAGTCAACTATGTTGACTGAAACCTTCTGGACGATCAATCTCTATCGGTCAATATGTTGACCGGTAAAAATTATAAGACGACTAACTCTGCTGAAGAATCTGGTCGAACTACTTCGACCGATCAACAGAGTGATTGACCGGCCATAAATGAAAGGATGGTCAACAGGGTTGACCGACTAAATAAGGAAGGTTTGAAAGACTGTCATATCCCAAAAAGGTGTACAGTTGACCCACCTAATAGGGTAGTTGGTATACATCATTTTTGGGACTCCAAACGCTGATCGGTTTGTAGGAGCAGGCATGCGCCGCTTGCTACAGAACAGGGCGTGTGCAAGCACACATGCATACCTTAGAAGTTGAGCACCAACCACCAGCTGGGTTATGGAGGGGGGCGTATATATATATGTGTGTGTATATGCACACAAAGACGTGAGTGGTTGTAGTAAGAAAAATGGATGAGAGAAAGTGAAAAGAAAGAGAGCGGTGAGTGAAAACAAAGTGTTGAAGTTCTTTGTTGTTCGGTTCTTATTTTCGCCTCTTGTAGTTTGTGTAACAAATTCTCATACCTAATGATTTTTGATGGACTTAGTGTCCCATGATTTTTCCCTTATTTCAGAAGAATTTTCCATGTAAAATATTTGGTGTTTATTTTTCTTCTCTTGCTTCTACTTTATTGTGAGTGCGTGTGTTTTCACTAGTCGGCTGCCGTCGGCTGCCCATTCTGACCAACAACGATTGTTCCTGTATACTTGTCAGTAGGCCGCCTATTACCGCCAAGAGTCCTAAAGACACCCCTAGCACATTTCTTAGGCAAGAATGCTAGTTGTTTGCAAACACTACAAACAATGAGAAATAAAAGCCAGACATCCATGATGTAACAATACAACTTGTAATTTCTTTACAGATTTTGCACAAACTTACAGACGTGTATGCTGTGTTACATTCTCTGTCATCTGTGCTGGAAGTTCAACTTCTTAATGCAGAATGCAAACATGAAGGCGAAGAAGACTGCAAAAGCAACCAAAACTACGGCAACCCAGCCCATGAAATTCAAGTCATAACCAAAATGATTCTCCACGTACAACTTAATGCTGGGATCGGGAACTGTTCCTGGGACCTTGATGGTGTCGTCTAAATCTCCGTACTGTGAAACAATAAGCCCGTAAACAGTCCAAGCAACGGGGCAAACCCAGTAATACCACGTCCACCACTTAGGAATCCTCTGAAAGATATAAAATAGAGGAAGTCAAGTTTAGCTGCTGAAGTCGTGTTGAGAACATGCGTGAGCCGTTAAATTGGCCACATAAAATGTGTGTTGGTTCATAACCAGTTAGCTTAGACCTTTGGGTTAAATATAGTGTCCTACACAATGTAAAAAAAGTCCTATAAATATCTACGCATACAAGTGTTTTTATTTTCTCCTAAACAGTTCTGACTGATCCTAACATGCTAGTCTTGAGTCGAATGGTAAACAACTATGGTTGAGATAAGGATTTTTCGCTTACCGGTCGAGGGATGAAGAAACCCGAGAAAAGGGTGAAAAACCCATAAAAGGCCGATGCAAAGATGGCTGCTACTTCATGATTTGGTGTGATTGAGACCGTCATCATCCCGTAGTACGTGAAGTACAGGAAGGAGAAGAAGGAGATGAAGAAAAACCAAAGAAACTTGGTCGGGGTCCATTGAAAACACACCATTGCATACACTATGATTGAATAATATGTAGTTTGCACAAATATGTACGGTATTTCAACGACAACCTGCACGTAGGATCATCATAATAAAAATATGGATGAAATATCAGTATCGATATTGGACATATAGGATAATACGTATCGATATTAGATGTATTGGGAAAAAAATTCTTAAAATCGTAAGATAATGGGGCCATATTAGCTGATATATAACCAACATGGCAACATTTGCAACATTAGAATAGGGGCCCGATATTGATATATATTGGCCGATATTTACAAAATCAATTATGATTAGTCAAAGAAATCCAGGTTCAAGTAATAACTCCTTTTTCTCACCTGGGCAATGGCATAAGGTAAGGCAGAATACATCCCGGCAGCTCGCTCTCTATAAAGCACCGTTCTTTCCACCGATACAATTGGCTGCACAGTCGAGCAGTTATTAATACCAATAAAAACAACGGCTACATACATAGCCCCAATGATCATGGTTAAATCAGCAGCACTCTCCCTGTGGAAAGAAAACGATCAAGAACAAGTGGAAACATCGCCTAATGTGGACGACTTTGATTTAAGGGGAAAGAAAAAAAGGAGCCATGGAGACTAACCTTCTTGTGCCGACTCTCCAAAATACTGAGCCAAGAATAACAGCAGCAAACAAGGTGAAAGTGTATCGAACCAGATTGTAATCGGGACTCCTCCAGTATGTCCACCATTGCTTCCAAAGGCAGGATTTAAATTGGTCCCACACAGAATGAGAATACTGAGCACCAAAATAGAGGTCGCTTGCTCCTCCTCGGGGTACGCTAAGCTGCCTCACGAGCTCTTTATTTTGTCTGTTCATGTTTGTTTCTGTTAGTTCAGTGCCTGTAAATTATGCTTAACATGCTACGTTACTATAATGATATATTGACAGATACACACTAATATTGGCCCCTGATATCTAAATATCAAGATATTGTGACAAAATTGCAATATTTTTCAATATATCGCGAAATATTGATCAATATTTTTCTGTTAAGTTCCGATTCAAAGAAGAAATACAGCCAATATTTCCAATACCAATATGCTGATGAGGATGCAGTACGAACAATACTAATGTCGATATTTTCATCCATTTGCTACACATGACAAAATTGACCCTAAGTGTGGACCTGCCTATTGGTCGATTTTCGTTCTTCAATGCATCAGGACAGCTTGGGTGGGTGTAAAATCACATTAAAATGAGCCATAAAAGGACCCATGGCTATGGGAATGGGAACTTAAGGAACACCGACACTTCTTAGGAATAAAGCATTAGTGTCCAACAAACATCCTGTTTGTTTACAATGACACGGTTTGGACATGTTTGGCAGTTTTGAAAAGAAATGTTGTTCATCTGTTAGTCTTTATATCTATAAACAAACTATAAATTTTAGTTCATATGTTCTGAATACATTGTGTCCTCAATTTTATAAAAATTACACGTCGGTGTGTTGCTATTGCATTATGCCCTCTCCTGCAACAGCATCAATGCTCTTAGTTGGGCACGATAAAAGTACATTGCCCAAAGTTTGGCCCCTTTTTTCTAGCTAGGAAGGTCCATGGATCATGTCTATAAATTGCTCTAGTTATGTGAAAATAACTTAACTGAAAAAGAAAAGATGACTTGTAATATTCAGCAAAATCGCCTCCAAGTCTGGCTTCTGCTGAATCTGAAGTTACTTCTAGCATCCATGCAGCTGGATTGTACTTGTCTCTTATTTTCGGGATGCCAGGAATCGACTAAAATAAATAAGATTTGATTAGACGAAAATGTTTACAACTTGAAATGAGGATTGGGAAATGACAAATGTTTGGCAAACATCAATAATCAAATTGGAAAAATTTTTAGATGATGTGACATTCATTCATTTATATATTTTAGTGATAATTGCTTATTATAAATGAATAAATGAGATGCCATATTATTAGTGATATTTTTTATGGTAGCTAATGGGTGTCTCCCAAACATTTATATTTGAAAAAACTTCAGAGGAAAACATACCTCAAAATATTCAATAACTTTACAGGAGTTTTGACCCAATTGCCCCGAGTAGATGACTTGCCCTCCTCTCTTCATCAATAGAAGCTACAGCACGGAATAACATATGAGCTTCACGAGTGGAGGGATAGAAAGGGAAGGAAGGAAAGCTAGGGGCGACAAAGGGGTTGGTTTGGGTAGAGGGAGTCAAATTCAAACCCACTCCATACTTTTAACCCATAATCCAAACTTATAACTTTTAGAAACTTAGGATTGAGTGAAAACTCGATATTCTAGGTTACACATAAACCCACATCTGAACCAAACAATTTTCTTTTATTTTTCATCTAAAAGGACATTTAAAAAATTACAATATTTGTGTAGCTTTTAGTCAATTAGGTCAACAAGATAATTTATCAATAAATATTTAGATTCAAAATCCATTAAACATAACTTGGCTCATAAAAAACTCTAAAAAATACTTTTAACCATCTAACAATAAATATTCCCAATCTTATATTATAAAGCAAGTGAAATCTTCATTGCTTTCTAAATATCAAGCATCTCATTAAGCAATACTTTAGAATTGGTAGAACCTTGATATTTTGAGTTATATCTAAACCCAAGCCTCATGTAAAATATTTTCTTTTATTATTCATCTTATGGAATAAAATAAAAATCTACAATATAATGTAGTTTGCTTGGCCTCCGACTTCATTAAATATTATTTAGCTCATAAAAAATTCTAAAAAAATTCCTATCATCAAACAAAAATAAAAATATTTTGAAACTTACAACATAAAGGTTTTGAATGTTATATTTATAAGGCAATTGAAATTTTCATAGCTCTTCAAGTATCAAGTAACTCATTAAATATGTGTAATTTTAAAACTAGAATCTATATTACAAAACAAAATAAAATATAAAAATTAAGTGAATTTTATGGTTACGTTAGCAATTATGTACTTATTACAGAAAATATATTTTATATGACATTTGAGTCAAGTTAGGGATCGAGCAAAATATACCCAAACCAATTATAAGTTTCAAGTTTTACCCAAATCCAATTAAAGTATATAAATTGGGTTGTGTCGGGTTGTATTGAGTTTAGGTTTTTTGCCATCCCTAAGAAAATGAAAGAGTTCCGTATACCTCGTCAAAAGCTTCAAAGATCTCAATGCTTGGCTGATGAATTGTGCACACAACCGTTCTTCCCGTGTCAACTGTGTTTCTAACAGCCCTCATAACAATGGCCGCTGCCCTTGCATCAAGGCCTGAGGTCGGCTCATCCATGAAGATGATTGAAGGGTTTGCAACAAGTTCAACAGCAATCGTCAATCGCTTCCTTTGTTCCGTTGAAAGTCCTGTAATGCTCGGAAGCCCGACTATTGCATCCTTTAGTCTATCAAGCTCAACCAACTTCATCACTTCATCAACAAATATCTAGAAATGAAAAAAAATGATAAAGAAAAATCTCAAGATTAATATCACATCATCATCAGCATATTTAGTTACGCACCGTGTGAACGGGAGTTGTGGTATAACTGGTATGGTTAGCACTGTGTGACTTGGAAGTCACTGCTCAAGTTACGGAAATGGCCTTTCACAAAATACAATATAAGACCGCGTGTAATAGACCAAAATGATTTGACTCTTCTTTTCAGACTATTGTAGGATTTCATGAACCGAACTGCCACTTTAACCTTTTTCCTACAAGAAACCATGCCTATGGCTTCCCATATCCTAATCCCACCCAAATCATCTTCAAATATATGCCTACGTCTTTGAGACAACAAATACTATGTTTTCATCATGTGACTTGATAATCACGGGTTGGAGCCATAGGAAAGTAATCCAAAAATAATGTAAGATCATGTATAATAGATCAAAAAGTAATCCAACCCTTTCCCATAGGTCACACATAGTGAAACTTTTGTACACCGGATTCTCTTTTTTTTACCATGTCAAGTTGTAGAACCTTTACCATCTTCTCTTTGTTGCTAATTTCTTTAGGGAGGCGTAAGAAAGCCGAGAAGACTATGGATTCTCCAACTGTGAGCCGAGGAGAGTGAATATCAGTTTGCTCACAATACCCGGAAATCCTCGCAAATGTTTCTTGCTTCTTTGGAAAACCAGAAATTCTTATGTCTCCGTCAATATAACCGCCGGTTTTCCTTCCCGCTAGAACATCCATCAGAGTTGTCTTCCCCGCACCACTAACCCCCATTAATGCCGTCAGAACTCCGGGTCTAAATGACCCAGTTACTTCCCGCAGCAGCTGCAGCCTGTCCCCTGTTACTCCTTGCTGCATCATTTCCTGTCAGAATCGTGGGCATATTAGCCACATTGCATGGAAGGATGAAAATTATTGTCATTAAGAAGAGTAGATACTGACACAAGCCAACGACATGATAAGATATCGACATAGGACAAGTTATTTTTCAAAAATTGAGAACATGTGTAGTGTTCTATATTTTGTATATGATTTATGATATCATTAATATAATTTTGGGTCAATTTAAAATTATTATATAATGAAAAATTGAGAAAAAATTTCAATTTGAGGAAACAAGCTTAGCGCCTGATGAGTGCTTGTGTGATACTCATCCGTATCTTGAGTAGATTGAATGGTGTTTGATATGCACCTATGTAGCGTTCATGCGCAGGTTGAGTAGAACGTTTGTGCCCAAGTCGTGCCTAATGCAATGCTTGTGCAAGGTTGAGATAAGTATGGGGGGGCTGACATACGCCTATTTGGTGTTTGTGTGCCAATTGATTATATAAGACTTGCACACGTATTGTTTAATCATTTTGAGGCAAAAAAGGAGAAAAAAGAGAGAGAAGGAGAAGAGGAGAGGAAGAGGAAGAGGAAGAGGAGAGAGAGAGGAAAAGGAGAGAGAGAAGATGAGAGAAATTTTGGAACCTTTGGGAATTAGATTTGCTAAATTAGAAGGTTAAAACAATTATTCTAAACCCATTTTTTGACCTATTTTCAGAATTCTTTAATTTTATTTATATTTCTTATTAATATACATACATGTGGTCTTATAACTTCCCCATTTNATAAAATAATAGTATTCATCAATTAAAAAAATTATAAATCATAATTTTAATTTACACGTCTTCAATGTGTTGGCGTGTTTAATTTTTATAAAATAACATGTTGGCATGTTAGTGTCGTGTTATGTACATGTCCTGTGTCGGTGTCCGTATTTCATAGATATATAATGGTTTGTCCTATTTTTAACCCTTTTAGATTAAAATGCATCGGGTACTTGCAAGATTTGGACGGAAGGTTTTTGAAGATTTGGTTATTGTATATTTTGTATTCAGATTTGTGTTGGATTTATTTTGGGATTTGTATTTTAGTATATGAAGATCAATGTAGATTTCATTTATTATAGTTTGTATAATTTCAAGATTTGTGAAGGGATTATTGTTATGTTTGATTTATTTTGGGTCTATATAATTTGGATATAGCTAGATGCTTTCTTTACATATGGATTTTGATTGGGTAGGTCATTATATACACTTTGGAGACCAGACAAGTTAGTTCGATCAGATCCTGTATCTGCTATGATTGTGGTCTTTACGATGTTTTGGCCTTTAGGTTTGTTATGTCCGACCCAACTTTAGGTATTTAATTGGGTTTTGTTCAATTAAGGAAAAAGAAAAATCTTATTCTGGTTTATTTATTATAAATTATTACCTATTTTTGGGCTGAGGATATGATAACATGGCACATTAGGTACACATTAACAAAGACTCGTATTTTATTAATACATAAAAACATAACTAATGGATAACACGACTTTATACTAAATTAGCAATCAAAATTACACAGATTTCTTGCTTTCTCATAGAAAAAAATTTCACAAGCAGCAGTATACATATTATCAATAAGCCAATATAAATGAGCTTTTTATAACATCCTCAAAATTGACCCAAATTTTCTCCCATTTATATTACGAACCCCAATCTTCTCAAATGTGTTAAAAAAGTGTCAGGACATGTTGAAATCAAAAAAGAGAAAATAAAAAATTGACATGTGTCAGAGTGACTAACACTTTAGCCTCAGGACAGTGTCAATGCTACTTATATTGATAATAGTTTGGCACTGGAGTTACAATCTATCTGTACTTACTGAGGGCATGTCGACATAGTAGTTTATGACATCAAAGCACATAGACAGTGGTTTGAAGGGCAGTATCATTCCTCCCCTCGAAAAAGTTCCACAAGCAGTCTGAATGCTAGTTTCATTACTCTCAGGCTCTTCTGAAAGTTAAAAAAAAAAAAAAATTATGAAAATGCTAAGGTTTCCCCTATTAAATCAATCTACGAAAACTCTCAGAAGTCAAGTTCTTCATACCAATGTAATCTCCTCGTGGAAACCTGAACTCCTCGACTACATTGTTTCCATCATTCTCTTCACCATCTGGCTCTGCTTCATCAGCTTGCTCTTTAGATATTATGGCCTGTGACTTCCCAAGAGCTTGAGGGGGAATAAAATCAAGGCAGAAATCCTATTCAGAATTGAATCAATTTCCTTGAATTTAAAATCAGGCGACAAGATTGCAGGATTGGTTTAGTATCATATATACATTTCTAATTCTATAAACTTACGATTTAGGTATATAAGAGAAACGGTGAATAAAACATTGAAAAGAATGATGAACCCTGTAAGAGCTCCGACCCCAATCCAATACCAGTAAGTTGCTTCTGCAGCATCAAAATTCTGTAGTATCGCTACTCCTAGGTGTGTAGAGTTGTCTGGTGCCTGCAGTTTGATCAGAGGTCAAATCGATCATGAATTATTAGCATTGATGAAAATATTAGTATCATTATTAGTCATAGCCGTTTAGTATCGATGTTGGTCACAGTCATATTAATATCGGACATATCAAATAATATGCATTAGTATCGAATGTGTTAGAAGGAAAAAAATTCTGAATATTATAAATTGACAGGACCGTATCAACCAACATATTAGTTGATATTTTGAGATACATAATTGATATGATAATATATCGCGATATTACCATGGTATTAGAAAATATTAATATTAGGGGCTCAATACTAATATATATTAGCTGATATTTGTATCAATATAAGGAAAAAAATTAAGCTACTATATCACGATTTTATCGTGGTAGAGAAGGGTTGCTATTGATATATACAAGTCGATATTTTATTCCGTGACTTTCATATATTACTAGATAGGGTTCAATTATTACTTTTTAGTCCGGCAGTTTACTATAATAGTGTGATCAGCTGAACAAGAATGAAAGACATACTAGTTCGTTCATCCACCTAGTAGAAAGCATCTCATTAATAGCCATCGCATTGAAGGCATATGATAGAGGTGACACCTGATGGCCCCATCTCCACCATTTAGGAATTCTTCCTGTGACATCACAAGCATTACTGTCATGGACTAAACAAGACTGAAAGACCACGAATCATAATAAGCTAAGTTTTCTTGAATCGGGGAGTTGCATCTTCTATAAAGAAGCAGCTCATACTTCTCTCAATCTCAGCCATCGATATGAAAAAAACTGCCAAGATTTGAGCATGTTGAAATAATTGATTTTAATTAATTTTTATTTTTTTAAAAAAATTGGTTAAATTGAAACGTTTATTTTTAAATAGATTTTTTAGATTGAAAGAAGTATTCAAGTTTTCTAAGCCATCAAATTGTACCATCGTGAAGGAGAGTTACCTTCCGGGATGATGAAACCTCCCAGCAAGAACACGAGAAGCAGAGATAGGGCTCCACCAGTCTGGGAAATGATCATTGTCCTACAAATTCCAGCAATAAGCCTAAATATCCCTGCAGCCATTTGTTGGACGAGAAACACCAAAAGAAGCTGCTTGAAGAATCTGCAAAGCAAGATTGCACAGTGGTAACAACAATATCAAAGGTGTCTGTTGAAGTTTCTTGCGGCCAAAACCCAACCTAGCAAGATTTTCGGCCCAAATTTCTGATTAGGCTCAAAGGAATTCATCAAATATAAATGGAAATATATACTTTATACAATCATTTTGATGGGGTTCAGCTAGATGGGTCAAGCATATCCAATTTTAAGTATAGGTATCATTGAATGAAATATCGGTCCATGTATATCGATATTGGGGGACCGATACCATAATAAAGTCATGATATGTTTACATGTTGACGATATAAAGTGATTCATCGCCTGTACACCATATTCCCAATATATTTGGCTAATATTATCCCTCGTATTCCAATTTAGAAAAAAATTGTGTCCGATACATCACAGATTAATACATATCACCTAATATAGCCAATATAGATAATATTGCAACCGATACTGATATTTTCATCTATGATAGATATTGGTGGGGATCACTTTCGATTGAAGTAGGGTCGAGCCAACTTTAAGGTACACCACTTATTAATATTGATATATATCAACTAATATTTCTTTCTACAATTCCAATAAGTCGAACTATCAATCCTTTGTTAGACATTATGCAGGCCCAGTTTACTCACCTGCTGATTTCTGGTGCATATCCGATTGTGTAGTAGCTCACAACAGTCCAAGCTATGGACTCCAAAGCTGATATCGGGATTCGAAGCAAGAAGTTCGGAATGGTGAAAGCCCAAGCAGGGTGGAAGAGAAGATCCCTATGCTTGTAAAACACGGGAAGCCTTTGCATGGTGAGGGAGAGCTCGGCGAATCCATTGAACATGTTGGCAACAATGGTAAATATAATCGCACCAATATACAATAATCCATCATCATATGTCACACTTAGTGTCGCCCTCAGGAACACCGTTGATGCAATGATGGCCATGACAATTATCTGGATGGTCTTAAAGACATACACAAATGCCTGCCTCTTGATCAAGAGCAATTCCTTGTCAAATGATGCCTTGAGAAGATCCAATTTGGGGATGGTGTACTTGGAGAAAACTAGAGCAGCCTTGTGACTAGAAGCCTTGTCGTAAGGGGCAGCGAGTTCGTGAGTAAGCTGTTGGCCAACATGGAAAGCCTTGAACAGCTCGGCAAATTCGCTCGCTGATTTGTAGATGTATGGCTGGCTTCTATCTGCCCAGTACTGCTCTTGATCCTTCTTTGATGTAACCTACAATCATTTTGTATCAACAATTCCTATTACTTTTGACTTATGAGCATCAATCTTAGAGGACAATGCACAATGCAAGCTGGCTAAGAAACACAAATACTTTTCCGGGGCTAAAGTGTCAGTGTCTGACACAGATCTAACACTGGCAATCTTCCAACATGCTTTGGCACGTCTCCAAATTTTATTCTTTCTTATTTTAAAATTCCAACATGCTCCGATATGTTCGGATATGTTTTGGACACATTTTGGACATACATTCATTCAATATTTTTGTTTATATTTTATATATTTTAGCAATTATAAAATA
>JAODPA010070125.1:0-31683 GCA_025585075.1 Nepenthes mirabilis | reverse complement strand
TAATAACTGACAATCAAAAACAGTATAGTTTTTTTTTTAAATGTGCCTTTGTCTTTGGATATTCTTACACGCGGCGACGTGTTATTCGATGAACTAGAAATCATCAGAAAACCGAAAGAAAAAGCAAAAACGAACGGAAAACGATGGTCCATCTGCTGTAGGTGTAGGGATTTGATCATTCGAATTCCCGTTTTCGCCGACATTTGGGGGATCGTTCGGTTGTCACGGGAAAGCAAAGCTATGGTGTTCAAATCACCTTCATAACAGTACAGAATTTAGTATAAGCTAAACTTGAACTGAGATCCAGAGCAATTTCGAAATTCAACTTTGTTGTTTGCATCTTATGGATGAACCAAGGAAACATCAGGTTCGCTCCCATCCCTTTTATTTAATCATTTTCTTTTCGAATTTTATCGTGTACAGATGCGTGTACACAAATTTAAAACGTAACAAGTTGTCGATTGTTTGGATCGCGCATTATGATGATGCGAATCAGGTGTCGCTGAGGGGAGCGAGTGCGAAGGAAATAACTAGGGTTGCCCTTCTTGAAAAGGTTTCCCGTGAAAGAGAGCTCCGCAATTTCACCAGACGCGCTACAGCTTCCGCTCTCTTCATCCAGGTACATCATGTCTTGTTTTTGTCCCCTGATTGTGCGGGCCACTTTATCGTAGGTTTGTTATCAATTATCAGATAGCTTAGTAGTTTGCTATTAAGTTTGATGTGTCTCTGCATTCGGGTTATTGTATGGATTAGAGAGTTATTCAATTTTTCACTGCGGGTCGAAATGAAGCAGATCCGGTTTCTGTGCCTGCTAACCTGGGCCTTGCGCACTATAAATAACGAATAAGAAGTCTGAGGATTGGCGAGACTCACTTCACAGCTTATCTTCCGACGCTCAAATTAGAAATCTTTCTCAGAAAATAGAAAGATACGATGATATAGAAGAATGCAATGATGCACGTATGTGGGGATGTGAGAGAAGGACTGAGCTCTTATAATGTGCTTGACAGGGAGTGACTTCAAGAAAGTCAGAGGGTAAGGCACCGATGTGCTGTACTTAGGGAGTGGCTTTTGGAATATCGAAGAGCGAGAGAGCTGTTTCTAGAAAGAGAGTTTGGTTCTTTCTAAGTTCTTGCCTATCGATTGGGATTGATCCCCTCTCCGACGAAGGAGAGGGATATTTGTAGATGTGGCCGGTTGCGGCATTGGCACCAAAGCTGGTGATAGGTGTCTTGCTAGGATTTGCGGGCCGCTGGACGTTGACGGATGTCACCGTTGTCAAGTGTCGTCTTGTGGATGTGACGTGACTGCAGCTGGTAGTGGCCGATAGGGGCCAAGCTATTCTTGCATGGACTGGCTGGGTTGCTGTTGGTCAGCAAGCATGGTGGTTTCCCAGGGCTGACCTCTACCATCATTGGTTGGTGCCTGCTGCACCGGCACTGTCTGCGTTGCTAAACTACCGCTGCTGAGGTAGAGGGTGGACTTGGGCCGTGATTGGTCGCGCTATAGAGACTGCCTGTTGGGTTTGGACTGTCGCTACCTTCTTTGGCTCAAAATGTTCCCGTTGGAGATGGGCTATCCATGGGGTCTTTTGGGCTCCACTTCTTCCCAGACCCTTCCAACAGACAGGCTGGTTTTTTAGTCGTCCCACATTATCCTCACACTAGCTAAGTGATGTGGGAGTTCGAATATGACCTGGGCCCTCTAATGCCTTGCACTAGGATTGGATGGAGTTCTGGAAGACTTGAAGATGCGCTTGGCGCTCGTGGTGTTGCCTCTGCTTAGGCTGTTCTTGTGCCATCTCGGCCCTACTTTGACTATTCTTGTGTTGCCATGCTGGCAACTCAATTGTAGGGTCCTCTTTACTTTCCACCTCTGGCTGGTGTTCGGATGCCCTCCTCTCAAGGAGCCTCTAGGCATTTCTCGGGAGGGATTCTCTTGAATCTAGGAAGCTTCCCGTACGTTAGCGGAGGCATTTTGCCTCTCTTCTTGTTAGGGAATTGCTTCCCATTTATCTCCTGTGACACTTGGTTTCCGGTTGGAACCTTCGATGGGTAGGTATAGGAAGTCCGAATGATGTTTGACCTGCGGCTGCCCTCCCCACACGTGTCTTCTCTGAAGCAGTTTCCAGGTATTTGCTGCTGGATTTTTGCTTCATGTACTTTGCATTGTTTCTTTTACTATGTATTTTTGCCGATGTAAGTTTTGTGCTTTGTAAAAGAAGTTAAGAAATGGAAATATTGAGTATTTGCTTTTTTTTCAAGCTCTTGTTTTCTTGTTTTCTTGTTTTCTTGCATGACTTAATGACTAAAGTGTTTTCGTGTCATTGTGTATGACTTGCTGTCCAACAACAGTAAGACTGATTGGGTCGCTGGTGGCACGGTTTTCCAACGACCAGCCTCCTGGTCGACCATCCCAAGCTCTTGGCTGGGTGACTGTGACGGAACGGATTTTTTTTTTTCAAAAACTTCCGTCAAGACAAGAATAGGACTAAATTAAGGCAAGACTTCTATAGAAATTTCGGCAGAGCCTTCTTTATAACTGGATGAAACTCCAAAAATATACCATATATGATCAACTATTACAAGCATACAACTAACAATTATCCACAATTCTTCCTACAGCATTCATACATAGATCATATGTGCCATCCATGGTATAAATCTATAAAAACGTTAGCTACACTATATGTAGCTGTGAATCTATTATATGTCGTAGGACCAAGAAGTGTCGAAGCTGGCTCGGGTGCAGGGATCGGAGCCATATGTTTTTGCTCGACAGATTCTACCACATTGGTCATCCTCTCCAATAGATCAATATAAGCGGCCTCTCTATCATAGAGCGTGCTAGCGCCACCGCGGTCATTCCTTTTACCCATTCTACTTGCCATTCTATAATCAAGGTAAATGCAAGGTTATAAGGATAAAAATTCAATGGAATGAGAAAGAAATATTCAACAGCTTTAAGGAATTTCCAACCTAGCTTAAGAACCAATCTCTTAATGGTCCTAGTTACCTTAACTTCCTCAAGTTATTCTTACAGGAATTTTGTTAAGAGATTCAATCCTATGCTTCCGCTTTTCGGTCGATCAATTCCTAAGGCATCTCAATTATCTGATACCAAATGTGACAGAACGGATTTTTTTTTCTCAAAAGCTTCCGTCAAGACAAGAACAAGACTAAATTAAGGCAAAACTTCTGTAGAAATTTCGGCAGAGCCTCCTTTGTAACTGGATGAAACTCCAAAAATACACCCTGTATGATCAACTATTACAAGCATACAACTAACAATTATCCACAATTCTTCCTACAGTATTCATACACAGATCACATGTGCCATCCATGGCATAAATCTATAAAAACGTTAGTTACACTAACAGTTCAATAACGAGATGCCGTCTAGGACTTGTACAGTATATCCAAAAGTTTGCATAGCAACTTCGTTTAGGCTCTGAAAGCTCAGTAGGGTGCGGAAATGGTCCAAGTGATCCATTGGGTCGGTATTTCTATCATATGGCTCGAGGGCTAGCATCTTGAATTTAAGGGGCAACAAGTGCATGCGTATCTCTACCGCAAAAGGTGACCTTCTCAGGTCCGTGGTCTTTCCGCCAGCATCACCCCTGAAGGCGTGCTACCATATCTTCTCCACCTTTTCCTTCATGCAAGTGGTGGATGCGACCCTTTTAGCATTGAGGAAGATCCTCAACTTTGAGTGATTTGGAGAGGTTGTGCGCCCATGCAACTCCCAATTTGTGATGGTCGCGTGCTACAGGAGGCTTCTCCTTGGGCCGAGGGCCTCCGGTCACTACGAGAGTAGTGAGGGTTCTGCCGCTGATGGCGTCCCTCTCGCGTCCTGTGGTTAGGACGATCCTCCGGTCGCGTTTGGTCCCTGTTGCTCGAGGCCTTTTGGGCCCCGATATCATCGTGATGCGCGATCTTCTCAACCGGTTGCCTCAATCTTCGGCTTCCCTGCTTTAAAGCTGATGCTTGTGCGGTGGGGGCAGGAGCCTCTAGCTATTGCTTGTCCAGATGGGTGTTGATCATCTAGAGTATCTCGAACACGTCTCCTATCTGGGTAGCCAGCATGCGAATGTTGAGCTTGGGACGCTCACCCGCGTGGCTACCTACAGAGGGGTTGTCGCCTTGGGTGGCAGTGTCCCTGACCGGCGTGCTAGTCTGCATTCTGATGTTGATCATGCTTGCTTTTCTTTTGTGAGTGTGGTGGTTAGTGGTCAAACTTTTATGTTGTTTTCACAGATGGTGCTAATAATGCATTCCTGGAACCGGGTTATTGTATGGATTAGGAAGTCATTCAATCTTCCATTGCAGGTCAAATTGGAGTGGGTTTGGTCTCTGTTATTACTAACTTGGGTCCTATGCATCACAAACAACGAACAAAAAGTTAGAGGATTGGCGTGATTCACTTCCTAATTTATCCTCTGACGTTCAAGTTAGAAATCTTTTTCAAAAAATAGAAAGATACGAGGATGTAGAAGAATGAAATGATGCACGTATGTGGGAGATATGAGAGGAGGATTAAGCTCCTATAATGCGTTCGATGGGGAGCAGCTTCAAGAAAGTCAAAGGGCAAGGCTCAGATGTGTTGTCCTTGGGGAGTGGCTTTTGGAATATCGAAGAACGAGAGAGCTGTTTCTAGAAATGGAGTTTGGTTCTTTCTAAGTTCTTGCCAATCGATTGGGATCGATTCCCTCTCTGACGGAGGAGAGGGATATTTGTAGGCGTGGCTAGTTGTGGTATTGGCACCAAAGCTGGTTACAGGTGTCACACTGAGATTTGCCGGCCGTTGGGCGTTGACGGAAGCTCCTGTTGTTAGGTATCGTCATGTGGCGGTGATGTGACCGTAGTTGGTTGTATCCGACAGGGGCCAAGCTGTTCTTCTGTAGATTGGATGGGTTGCTGTTGGTCAGCAGGTATGCTGGTTCCCCAGGATTGACCTCTACCACCATTAGTCGGTGCCTACTGTGCCGTCATCCTCTGTGCTACCAGACTGCCGCTGCTGAGGCGGAGGATAGACTTGGGCTATGATTGGTTGTGCCACAGAAGCTACCTACTGGGCGTGTAACGTCGTTACTTTCTTTGGTCTAAAACAAGTCTGTTGGAGATTGGTTGTCCATGGGGTCTTTTGGGCTTCGATGCTTCCCGGGCCCTTCCGATAGATGAGCTGGCTTCTAGGCGGCCCACATTATAATTGAAACCATCAAATTTAATTATGGTAGGTCAAAGTCATTGCTCTTCGCCTTTTCTATAACTTTTGTATCACTGCCAGTTCATGATACGATCTTTGCTCCCTTGGTTCTCATTCTAAGAGTTGCAGTTAGATATATCTTTTCCCCCTATTTAAGAAGTAAATCACGCGGGGGATATTGCACAGCTGGACAATTACATGTTCGTGTCCTGACCTTTGGGTAACTACACAATGCTATATCCTGAGGTTTTGGAGTTAATGGTAAATGTCAATAAAATGATATCAAGAGGAAACGGTATTATTGCTTGTATAGATTTTCATACTTTGGTGCATTTAAAAAGAACAAAAAATATTTTAATGATTTAAAATGGTAATGAAATTAATTTGTTCCCTACACTGTCATTTTTAAAGTTAAACTTTTAGAGTATTACTTACAACAAACACAACAAGACGTTAATTTACGAGGCAAACAAATTTATCTCATTTGAATATCAACTTGTTTACATTTGCAGTCAACTTAGAAACTTCATGATAGCTCTATGTTATTTCCAAAACATTGGTTTTTAGGACCTAGCATGTTAATTGTGGAAATCACTCGGTGTCATCATGTAATCTACTCTTTCTGTTAGTATAGTTAAGATTGGGAGGGGGCGTGGGGAGGAGCTGGTAAGAATCGAGGCTAGGATATTGGCCTGTAGATTATAATTTGGACTAAAGCTCATACACATATAGAGATGCACAAAGGACACAAGTGGGTGGCCAACCAACAGGCTGCCCTTGATTAAACATGTATGTCTGGTTAATAAGAATGATATCTGTGTTACCAGCTTACTCTTGGAATTGCATTTTCTTCCCAGGAGAATTTTTATGTGCTTAGTCATATGAACTTCTATGGGCAGCCACAAATTAGAAAGGAAGGCATTGTAGAAGTAGAACACACCCCGTATTGTGAATGCAAAACCACCATTGTCTGAAGTTATTGATTTGATTGACTGCTTTAGAGCAGTGACTTGTTAGATGAGTGAAGGACCAGGTCTTTATGAGGCAATGGTTTGGTACATTTTCACTTTTCCTCTTTTAGGATTTCTGGATAAGGCTATTGTTAGCCTTCAAAACTTAGAATTTTAGAATTTTTGAGGGGTGAATGGACACTACTTTTCTGTAACTGGAGTGAAGAAATTCTGGGCATGTTATGGACCAATATAACTGAATGCCTAAAGAAATGAGACAACTGTGTGAAAATTCTTAACCCAATAATTGAAATGGCAAGTGTTTCTATTCTTCTTTTTGAGAGCTTAAGAAGGGGAAATAGTTAAAACCTAATGTTGTGTTACAAAATTTCAATTTTTATGGATTCACTCTCTTCATTGCTCATGTGTGAGCGAGTTGGTGATGGCTTGGGAATTGCACTGCTGCTGTAGTAGCTCTGTAGAATAAGTTGCTGTACTGGGTTGCTTGTAGCATCTTTGGAGCAGAATATTGGTTTTCCTGAATAGTTTTTAAAGCAGAGTGATATAGATGCTAGTTAAATTTCGTTTCCTTATGATAAATAATTTATCTAAATACAATTCTCATTAAAATGAAACCAATGATAAAAGCTTTGACACACTCTTTCATATTTAAAGTTACCAATTTTGTTTCCTTGTAATGAATAATTTATCAGACTACAATTTATATTGAAATGAAACCAATGATAAAAGCTTTGACAAACTTCTTCATATTTAAAGTCAGGTTTCCTGCTTTGTTAATGTTACAGAGGGTCTGGAGGCGCTATTATGTGACAAGGACGCTGGCCTTGCAACTTCAAGAAGAATGGGAGCTTTTATTGAGTCATTATTCTGGGGTGATGACCAAAACATGGATTTCCTGCAATATTTTGAGACCATTTCTTTTCTTTATTACACAACTATCAACTGGGCAGCACAAGATTTCGGCCCGAGATATGAGCTGCATGCACAACTGCTTTGTAATTTTGTTGGAAAGTATAAACGCAACTGGTAAGTAATTTGTGCATTGATGTCAACATTTTTCTCAGTTGTTCTATTTGAGATCATTAATTTTTGTTTCCATAGATTTTGTGCAAGAATCTTAAAACTCACTCTGAGTCTCTCATATTCTATGAAATGATTCTTCTGCCATAAAAATTAAACTAAGTCTCTTCCCTTTAGGTGGGGTCGATTATATGTATTCTTGGTTGCATTCAACTCTTTTATTGGCTGTTTTATCTAGTATCTTCAAAATATAATCATGTGGCTGATTGTTTCCTTCTATACCCTTTGGTTTTACAATTTACCTTGTCTATCCCCTTTTATCTCCTGATAGGTGCACTGGACATTTTTTGCTTCTCATGACAAAACTACTGCAGATGCATCTCTCAATTTATACTATATTGGTCCTTATAATATAATTACAAAATCTATCCTTGTTTGACCTCATCTCCATCTTAAAATTTTCATGTATGACATTGCCATTTTTTGAACTTGTTTGTCATAAACCATCTAACTGACTAATTCGCACAACCTAGCTATCAAAGTAGCCGCATTGTATTATTTCATCATATTTCTATTTACTTCTTAGTGATATTCAAAAATTCTTATCAAGGTAGTGGCTGTTCTTTAGGTGTCAAGGCTGTTTGTCTGGAAAGGTGGCCACTATGGTTTGACTTGGGAAGCATTTTTTACTTTTCTTTCCTCTTTCTAGAATACATTATTGTGCTATTATAACTTTTTGTCTGCTCTGAATGCAACTTCTCTTTTCTGCTAGAGAACACAAGTACACACAGAGAGGCAGGGAGAGATGGAGGGGAGAGTGTGTTAGGTTTGCCCGCAGAGCATTCTCATTCACATGGGCAGACATATGCTTGAAATGTTTCCCAATATATTTAGAATGAAACTTATGTATTAACAGTTGTAGCAAATTGCTCCGCCATTTGCTCTATAAAGAGATGGTTGACTAAATCTCAATGGTGCATATTTAACCTCAAGTGTATTCAGTGTAATTTTCTTGGTAAATTGGGTGTTATATTCATAGAAAGTTAATTTTCTATGTAAACCTAATTTTTGTAACCGTTTTATATCCCAAAATGATAAAAGAAAAATTAAAACATTAAAGTTGCGATAATGAGAGTGGCCGTAACAATGATGGTACAGCCATGAAGTTACTTAAAAGATACAGAAAATTAAATTGTGAAAGTTTTAAATTGTTGAAAATTGAAATGCTTACGGCAGCATCGTTGTCCGATGGCAATATAAATTAAAATGTAGAAATTTGAAGTGTGAAACTTGAAAATTGCAAGAATAAATTGGTGGCACAAGCATTTATGGCTTAGAAAATAAAAAAACGGGAAATAAAATGTGAGAAATTAAATGATAGAAATTTAAAGTTGTAAGAGTGGCAGTAACTCGGCTATCCAAGGCTAAGTAAAATAAAATGTAGAAAATAAAATACAAAAAGTTGAATTGTAGAAATATAAAGTTATTGGAGGACTAGAGTAATATAAAATTACAATGTTCTGATATTAATATAAAACTAAACTAGCTTGCAAAAATAAAAGACAAACGGAACAAAAGTTAAAGAGTCCTGTTGATATAAAAATAAATTATGATATTAAATTAAAATTTGAACATACAAAATAACGAACCTAAACCAAAACCTGCGACATTGAAATATTTAATTTTTGAGACAAAATAATAACAACTAAAACTACCATCTAAATTTTCTCTCTCTTCTTTTTCTTTCTCTCTCTTCCTCTCTTTCTTTCCCCTTCTCTTTCTCCTTTCTCCTCTCTCCCTCTCTCTTACCCCTCCTTTGCTGAAGGCAGTAAGGGCTTCCTCTGGTAGCCCCATTCTCCTCTATTTATGTGTACAAAATATATGTATCTCGTTTCACAATCTGCTGCTGTCTCTGATTAGTTTCGCTCTTCTTTTCTTTGTTCCTTCAACCTGCGGATTAAGTTGCCATAATAAAGGTTCCCTTTAGTACATTTACATGCTTTTGTTCCAAAAATTCATCTGTTATGGTTGAAACCTGCACAACAAAAGTACATAATTTAATTATATACATTAAATAAAAATTGCTGAAAAATAACAATAAATAAGTTAAAATATAAATACAATAACAAGTGTTCATCAGCTGTAAAACTACCTTTATTTCCTATGATAGAAGAGATGGGAATGTATTACTGGCCCTACTCTATTCAATTTCGTAATGTCCATTTTCATTCAAAATAGGAAAGAAGAAGTATTCCAAACTGGATCCAACCAAAACCCTCAAAGAAAGTTCTAGTTTTCTCAGTTGCTTAAATCCTTCTCGGCATGTTCTAGAGACTTGGATATCTATCTGACTCTCATTAATCATTATCTTTGAGGGATTTAGAAACCGGGAAGATTATTCATTCATCAACATCCCTTGCCTCCTGAATCTTTGATGATACATTTGTATTATCATGTAAAAGCAACATTGGCTTTTTGTCAAACAGAGTCAACTTTTTGTACTTTCTATGAATGGGTCTTCTATAGACATGTTTTCTTGTCTGATACATATATACCAACTTCCCTGCTCTTGCTGTCAAAATGACCCCTTCCCTGCTTCTTATCAAACTAAATTGCTATTTCCAATCTTTTCTAGACTGTTGAAGTATAAAATAATATTTTTCTATGGTTTCAATGGTGAGTAATATTTGTCTACTAGCTAGAAGTTTTCTATATGTTTTCATAGTAATCTCTTTTTCCTCCTAAGCATTGACTGGTTGTTGCAGTTTGTAATTCTGGCTGAACTGTTTTGATTTAGAGACAGGACACCAGCTTCTTTGTTCACTTTGTATCTCTCATGGTATAATTGTTGCATAGATTTCATCCTTCTGCATGCATTGTGCACAAACTAGTATTCAAGTGAAAGCAACAGTTAAATCTACTAGTATTGGTGACAAACAATATCCATATAAAATTATAAACTGTTGGATGTTTACTTGTTAGTTCCTGCAGGAATGCTATGTGAAGTGAATAGAGGACATGTCTCACTGCAAATAATATTTATGTGCTGTTCCGATTGAATGGAAGATCTCTATTTACATCAGCCTAATGTATAACTGAGAAATCTTAAATATTTATATATTTGAAATATAACTGAGAAATCTTTAACAAGCTTTGAAATCATCACCTGTGGTGATATGGCACTGTGGATAATGCATGCCTGCAGCATGATGTAGGGATCAGTTATTCTGGCGAGTAATGAATTTGATTTAGCAGTGTTCTTGTATCTTTGTAAGTTTGTATTGACCTTTACCTGTAGATATGGACAAAAACTTCAACTCTTTGGCAATCGGTACTACTGAGGAGAGGAGGATATGGACTTTCCAAGTGCAGAAGCTGATCTCTTCATGCTCATTTATACTCGAGGAATATGACAGTTCCTCAGGGAGCAAAGATATTGTAGCTCTTACCTCTTTATCCTTACGTTTTGTTATTACCATAAGTGACTCGAAGGTCTGGAAGTTCATCTCTTATGAAAACCGTCAAGATGCAGATAGCGCACTGAAAAATTTAATTCGTTTTATGGGAAGTGCTAAAAGTGGTCTATACAGAGCTATTGGAAGGTACATCAATAAGTTGGATGCTCCTCCTGCTTCAGAAAGACGATCATCTGTTCAGACAGATGAAAAATTTTTGATCACCGCGAGCACAATAACTTTAGCTTTACGGCCCTTTCAGTTCCTTAACTTAGATTTAGAGGCTTCTGTTGCATCGGACATGCAGTCTGCTGCTGAGCTGTTTTGCATTTTCATACTTCCAATACCTTGGCTTGTTCAGCGTATTCCATCATTACTTTTGCCTGCTCTGAGGCACAAATCTATTCTGCTACCTTGCTTTAGGACTCTATTGGTGAGAAGCCAAACCCTTTTTTCTTAGCAGATTTATTATGATAGTGAATCTTCATTGTTTTATGCTCACTTGGGTACTTCATCAGATTTCAGCATGCAGCATTTGACCTTTTGCTTCAGTTACTGTTTTTACGCCAATTCATTGAATTGTAAACTTTCTGAACCTATCATTGATTTTATTAAGCTTTATACCTGTGTGTTCCTGTTTTTCATATTGCACTTTTGTAATCTTCTTAAGCCACAGTCCATTGTACATATGAGGACTTATCTTTCTATGGCAGGTGATAACAGATATCAAATGAGAAAATTTTGATGGAATACTTAGAGATGGATCAATCAGGCATTTCTTTTTGTCGCTACATGATGCCCCGGGTTGGTTGGGCTCTATCAAATGCTATATGCCTGGCAACAGAGAGTGAGAATGACTCAGTAGAACCAAGTAATTTCACTGATGGTGCAGACTGTGTGGCATATGTTCATGCACTTAATAAGCTTGCTGAGAACTTTTTGGATGCAATTGAGAACTTTGGAGGTATGAAAAAAGAGTTCCAAGAATTAAAAGAGGATGTGAAAAATTCTGTGGAATCAAATTGTACATATGAGCGTTCTGATATGATTTCAGGATCCCAAAGGTACATGGACCTTCTAAGGCCTGTTTGTACCCAGTGGCATCTTTCAAGACTTATGGTTGCCGTAAAGAGAGATTCCTCTGAAGACAAGTGTGATGCTCTGCTAACAAATTCCGCTCCTAGACCTCGGAGGCCATTGGGACTGCTTGATATTGCTCATTTTTATTCTCACATGATTAGGATATATTCCGTCTTAAATTCTACAGTTGGATCACTGCCTGTTCTGAACATGTTATCTTTTGCTCCTGGATTTCTTCTCAATGTCTGGGGCAGACTGGAGAGTTCTCTTTTCTCTGTAGAATCTCAGGCTTTAAGAGAGGAAATTTTTTGTGGTGATATACTTTCAGGGAACCCAAGTAAGGAAGTTTCTGAGAAAAAACAAAGACAACACAGTAAGGATGGAGGTGCTAAATGGGTTAGTGTGCTACACAGAATTACTGGTAAGCCACAAGCAGATGCCAATCATGTAGATATCATTAACAGACAACTGCAACACAACCAGGGGAATGAGGATGCTGGTGATGTGTGGGATTTGGAGTCCGTGAGAGGTGGTCCACAGAGCATTTCAAAAGATACATCCTACCTGCTTCACCTGTTTTGTGCCACCTATGCGCACTTGCTATTAGTTCTAGATGATATAGAGTTTTATGAAAGCCAGGTAAGAGATGGTCTTAAATTGCGAGAATTCTGAATCACTTCACCTGCTTGTCCAGTTCAATTTTTGAGCATTTTATTGCATCACTCAGGTCCCTTTCTCCTTGGAGCAGCAACGAAAGATTGCGTCAATGCTAAATACCCTAGTTTATAATGGCTTGCTGCACAGTAGTGGCCAGCAGAATAGACCCCTCATGGATGCTGCTGTTAGATGTCTGCAAATGTTATATGAAAGGGATTGCAGACATCAATTTTGTCCTCCTGCCTTATGGCTTGCACCTGCACGAACAAGTAGACCTCCTGTGGCAACTGCTGTGAGAACTCATGAAGTCTTTTCGGTTAGATCAGATGCTTCCTTGACCATCACTAGCATCGGTTCTTTTATCACTACAACTCCCCATGTATATCCATTTGAAGAAAGGTAACCGTAAGATGAAAATTTTAATTGAGAGGTGCAATGCATCTGCTGGATGGCTTCATCTCTTTTGCTTTTATAGGAAATTTATTTTGTGCACAATTGGCTCTAAGCATCAAACAGCATGCTTTCTCTCCCATATATCTGGTGTTTGGCATTTTTTGGATTTCACTGACTACAATTACGCATAAACAAAGTTTTCACTGCTACCTATTTAAAATGCCTATCAAAAAAAGAACTTGTAAATCAGAATGCTTTTAATTTCATCAGTTTTGTGATTTCCAAACCATAATTATGTGGTTAGTTCTTAGGGTGCACATGGTCAGCAAAGACCCAACTCAACCCTGTATTTTAGGTTGGACTGGAATTGCTATATCTTTTTATTGGGTAGGGTCAGATAGATTCAATAGTTGACCCAAACCAAATCGTTTGGGTTTGGTTTTGGTATCGGTAACCCATTAACCAAGTGAGGAGAAATTTCAACTAACCCTGCTCTCATTGCCTCCCTCAGCAGTACAGCATCTACAACATCCAAGAAGTTCCAGGCATGAAGTTGGGAGCTCTGTTGGCATGTTCATTGATAATATTAAAAATCATTAGTTTGTGTGTTTCCCCAGGGGGGGGGGGTAATGGTAAAATCGTTCAATCAGGCTGAAATTAAGCTTGATATGAAATTTTTAATCAGCCATCTGTATACTTGATTGAGCATTAATTTTGAAAAAGAATCCTATTTAGACCAACTTTCAACTTTGACCTGTATTTTTTGCTTCTATTTTTGTGGATATATTTTTGTTTGTAGTACTAAGTTTTTTTTTTTTGAAATCTCAATTGTCAACCTTAGAAAACTGAATTCCTGAAAAATAGTGGAACTCAACAAAGAAAATAGCTACTAGGAAAGGCATAAAACATACCCCAAATTTAGAAATTAGGAGTGGTAGCCCGGGATTTGAGTCAGCCATTAAAAGTACAATGCACTGTCCTCTCTTATGCAATCCATCATCCAAGTAAAGATTACTGCCAATACAGCAGGTTTTGGATATTTTTGATGCAGGTGCAGATACATATATTCAGCATAGTTGGGGCAGAACAAACACAAGCTACTGTCTGAAAAAAACCACCTATTCTGCAGCTTCTGCTGGCCCCAGTAGTGACCTGGTCTGTTAGAGTGGGTTTGGGTGGATCTTCTTTGTGTTGGGGTGGGTATGGATTTGTTCTAACCCAATTGAATATGACACATGCTCTAGTTATTATGAATCCGTTGTGTGTTTAGGCAACTGGGCTGTCTGCCTGTAGCCTTAAATGCGCCATTGATGCTCAGGGAACTGAGTTGGACACATGCCAACAATATTGTTGGATGAAGCTAACGGTTCTCCATTTGAATTTCTGAGGCTTAAAAGTCTGCCAGATGTCTTTTCCTCATGATTAGATATTACATCCTTGGCTCCTGCCCACCTCATTTTCGATGAAACTTTTAGTCAAAACACTCAAAATTGCTTCTCACACTCAAGGTTTTGCTGAAGCAAGGTTAACATGTGAATGTTTTTTATTTATATGTGCTGCTTAAGCTCCGCACTCATGAAGAATGATGTTTGATTTAAGTCTCAACTTAGCTCACTTGCTGATATACTGCATTTACATGTTTTATCACCTTGCTAGAGTTCGGATGTTCAGAGAGTTCATCAAAATGGATAAAGTGTCCCGCAGGATGGCTGGTGAATTGACTGGACCTAATGAGCGATCAATTGAGATAGTTGTTCGTCGGGGTCATATTATTGAGGATGGCTTTCAACAACTTAATTCCCTAGGATCAAGGTTAAAGTCATCCATACATGTTTCATTTGTTAGTGAATGTGGCTTACCAGAGGCTGGCCTTGATTATGGTGGGTTGTCCAAAGAGTTCTTAACTGATATAGCAAAGGCAGCCTTTGCTCCCGAGTAAGTTTAATAAATTGCTATCTCCTAGTGTATATGTTTTACAGTGATGCAAATAAATGCTTCTTTTGCTTTCTGGGTGCTATTAGGTATGGACTGTTTAATCAAACCTCAACTCCAGAAAGACTTTTGATACCTAGTACAGCTGCAAGATTTCAAGAGAATTGTATTCAGATGATTGAATTCTTTGGAAGAATTGTTGGGAAAGCTCTTTATGAAGAAATTTTGCTGGATTATTCTTTTTCACATGTTTTTGTGCAAAAGCTGTTAGGTCGCTATAGCTTTCTTGACGAACTTTCTACGCTTGATTCAGAGCTCTACAGGAATCTTATGTATGTTAAGGTAAAATCTTATAACAAAAATTTGAAGGTTTTATGCATCTTGTTATAAAGTATAGATTTATAAACTAAAAACAATTGGCCCTCTTTCCTAATCTAGGTGGTATGGTTGACTTCAGGAGCTATATATGCTGTTTGAATTCATTTCCTTTAAATTGAAAATTCTGAAAGTTTGTATAGAATTAAGTCATTCATGTGTAAAAAAACATGGAATTGTGAGAGCACAAAAAGAAAGCAAATGTGAAAAGTGAGTTTTATTTGGGCTGCAGAACAAGGAAAGTGTGCCATCAAATGGAAAAGTGGATGGTGACGATTGTATCATAGTTGGGAACCTTTTCAGTCACCTTCCAAAACCTAGGAGTGGGAAAATTGATGGCACAGGCAGATATATTTGTGTTGCTAATAATAGTGACCCAAATGTGATGCACATGCTGTGCGCATCTTGTAGACAAGGGTACATGTGGTTTTTGTGCATGATAACAGCTCTCTTGTAAGTTTTGTGGGAACTTCCTTTGCAAATGGCATGGCTCTTATAATTTGTGGCATGATTCATCTAAACATGACACCAGTATGCTGTAATAAAAATGTTTTAGGGAACCTTTTTTGATGGGTAAGATGGGGTGGAGAGTTAAGTGGAGATTGAATCCAAGCCACTGGGGGAGTTAGTGGATATTGAACCTAAGCCATTGGCTTGGACAGGTGGGTAGCCAACCACCTGACTATCTTTGATTTCCTGATAGATTTTAGGAAATATAGCCGGTCCATACCCATGGTAGAGAGATGATATAGATTGGCAAAATGAAAAATCTCTTCTAACCCCATTTTGAAATCCTTCGTTAATTTATTTTAAGGAATGGGTAGACTAGTTCATGGGGCTTTTATATCATGAGGATGGTCAGATATAAGTAACATTAGCATTACTCATCAATTTTATAGAGGTTTCAATGGTTTGAATTTGAACCTCCATTGCATCAAAGATTACTAGTGTCAATTATTCATTGAAATATATATGTTATACTAAATTATGTCGTTTAGTTTAACCTGATTAAACTTTATTATGACCTTTCTCCTTTGACCACTGAAATCATTTCTCTCCCCTCCTCATCTAGAATGCTTTAGTATGATTCAATCTATCCAAGCAAATACTTAGAAATCCACAAAGTAAATGCAAATAAAAACCTTGCAGAATTTGACTTGTGACTTTAAATAAACAAATTTAGTTACTATAGTGGTAAGGTAGTCTAATGTATGAGGTTTCATGTATTGCTTGCTCTGGGGAGCTTAGATGTACGTAGAATTATCCTTATGTTGCAGAAGGGTCGTTTCTCTGGTTTGAATCCTTGAATTGCTGATTTGAACCTTACCTTTGCACTGTTGCTTACCTTTCAAGGCAGTAGCATATCAAATTCTATTTGCAATTTCAGTTGCCTATCTCATTGAAACTACAAATCAGAAAGCAGGAACAAAAATATTCAGAGGCTTTGAGCATTTGGTTGATGAGATGTTCACTGTTTATGCTTTGTGGTACACTAGTCGACATAGCTTTGCTAACCTTTCCAGATTTGAAGAATTATGAATGGATTTCATTCCAGTTAATCATAGCTGTTTTTTCTTCCTGAATTTATTGATACATTGCTGTTTGTTTATCTACAGAATTATGATGGTGATGTGAAGGAACTCTCATTAGATTTCACGGTCGTAGAGGAATCATTTGGCAAGAGACACGTTATTGAGCTTAAGCCTGGTGGTAAAGATACCACTGTGACAAATGAGAACAAGTTGCAGTACATTCATGCAATTGCAGATTATAAACTCAATCGGCAGGTCCTTCATCCTGTCCAGCTTGATATTTTATTGAAGTGACTTTCTAATGTGCTACTCACTCCTTTCTGTTGGTAAAATTGCAGATATTACCTTTGTCAAATGCATTCTACGTAGGATTAACTGATCTTATATCACCATCCTGGTTGCAATTATTTAATTCAAGTGAATTTAACCAGGTACATTCCCACTTTTGCATAGTAAGTAGCTTTGTCACTTTACATGAAGCTTTGCCACTTTTGCATAATAAGTAGTTTCTCTAGTGTCTTACCATATATCTTGTATTTCTAGTGTGCGAGGACTTAAAACTATTCTCATATTAAACTGATCAGCCTCATAGATTCAGAGCTTCAGACCAAAACAAAACCTTATTGTCAAAGAAAGTAGATGATAAAAGTTATCAAGCTTTTTGCATGCTTTATGTGATGGATATAAATGAAAATATTGGTATCGGTATCAATTGTGGTCATATTGGCATCATATATATCGAAAAATATGTTAGTATCGGATATTTCAGAAGAAAAAAATTTCTGAAAATCATAAGTTAACAAGCAAATATCAGCCGATATATCGTTTTATATTGTTGATATAATAACATATATTTATTTAGTCGTGATGTCAGCAAATATCGATATCAGGCTTCCCGATACTTATATATAAAACATCAATCGATATTTTCATGCATATCAGAATCCCATTAATGGCCAGAATTTATCGAGCTTGAAGATGGATAAATTGATTAGAGGGAAATTAGACGGGGTAGGAGAAAATTAGAGGGGAGGAACACTCACTCAACCAGTCAATTCAATTCAATATAATCATGTCACAAAAGAAAATTGAAATGAAAAACTGTGTATGGACCAACATAAATCAGGAAACCAATCCTAACCAGAAAACTGAATAATAAATAATAAAAAGGTAGTAAACATGATTCCTGCCAATAATTGACGCAGGAGGGGAAAGAAGAGGGAGGGGAAAGAGAGGAATAAGAGAAGAACATAAAATAGAAAGAAGAAGAGAGGGAAATGGTCAGAGAGGAGATAAGAGGGGAGGAACACTCAATCAACCAGGCAACTTAATTCAATATAATCATGCCACAATATCCTAAACTCAGAACTCATGCTCTAAAATTCATACAGTGCTGTGACTTGGGACGACCCTTCATTTGCAAGATAGCAGTAGTCATCAAGAAGGATCACAACAACCAATGCAGCTCCATTATTATCCTTGTGTCACAAGAGACAGCACAGAGCTACCTGTAAGACCATGAGACATCAAACAACCAGGCATGTAGTGCCTTGGTACAGAATAACACTCTATAGATTGAAAAATTCTAGAAAATATAAAGTATTATTTCTGAGTTTCTTAAAAGATCCAAGACTTAGGAAAGTTTTCAACAATTTTATTCAGAAAACATTCAAATTTAGGCTCTTTGCAATGCAAAGAAGCATGCAATTCATATAAAACCTTACTTGTAGCACTCTTCTGCCTAATTTTACCTGCAACTCCCTAATATGTAAATGCAAGAGATTTTGGATGCGAAATAGGTGCATTACAATGAGAAATAACTACGTTAGTAAGTTTGGATCTTGGGACCTGTGTTATGGGCAAGGTCTTCAGAAATAATGGAAGAGGAGGCTTCCCTTACTCTATTGAGACATCTGAAGTGGAAACTAGAACATCTGGGAAAGAGAAGCAATAGTAGAAATTTATAATATCAGATGGACATTCAAGCGCTTATCTGCCTCCAATTGAACATAGAAGCTAGACACTGGGAGATTAAGGGAAGCCCCTTGTTAGGAGTTTTCTTGCTCCACCCTGAATTTTTGAATTGGACACTAGGACTTTAGCGACATTCTGTGATATCAGGGGCAGATTCCAAAACGTCATAAGCAGATTCCAGACTATTTTGCGTGGTATTTCTGAGCTACAATGTTTTGGCAAGACTAGTTCTCTAAATTTACTTATTTGGATCCCTGACTAGATATATATGGATATGTTCTGTACTAGGAAGTTGTGGAAGCAGGGAGCCATAGACTACTATAAAGTGTTGAAATTGTAGGCCTAGAAGACAATAAATAAATGCCCTTGACAATATGTGAAAAAGAGAATGTGTCTTCCTTACCATGCACGCCCTGAAAGAATGTTTGCCACATTCATGGTAGCACATCACTATGAACAGTGTCCCTTGAATCACCTTACTTTAAGGGAGCACAACATCTCTCAGTACTAGCGACATTCAAGGATGCCTTTCACTGACCCAAGCAACCTTAATTGTGGTGGCTGCTGGAAATCAGTGGACGGTAATGGTGCATTTTGAACTTCTGGAGTTGTTTTTTTTTTCCCCCTGATTTCGGAGGGTAAGGGTAAGACTAGAAGAAGAATTTCACCGGATGAGAAAGACAATCAAAAAAGAGGGAGAAAACGGAGAGGAGATCTTCCAATCAAGGATTCAGTGCAATGTCAATATCATTGCTGTCTATATGGACCTAATAGACTAAGGAAGTCAATTGTAACTTGGGAACTAAGAAATAAAAGGTTGACTATAAAAGATAATATCTGGAATTCCTAGCAATAATAAATCTATAGAAATCTAGAAAAATTATGGAATACTTCATGATATTATCTGCTTCATGGATAGATTGAATCCCCTTATTGGCCGAACTTTATCAAGCATTTTGGACATGCTGACCCATAATCATTCTCTGCAGCTGCTTTCTGGTGGAAACCATGACATTGATGTTGATGATCTTAGAAAAAATACAAGATACACTGGTGGCTACTCTGAGGGGAGTAGGACAGTTAAGCTCTTTTGGGAGGTACAGACTTTAGTATGATGCATCAGTGACTCGTGTATTACTTTTGTTTCTTTAGTTGCATAGTTAAAATTAGTTCCATTTACTATCTTATGTTATTCAGCTAATTTTCTCTTTTCGAAGGTAAAAAATTTGGTTATTTTAGTTAGACTAGCAAAGGATGTTTTTTGCATTTCCTCATTTTAGTATTGAAAATGAGACAAATGGATGCAGTAGGTTAAAGTTACGGCACAGCATTCTGCCCTAGACTTGTGCACTGCTGAAGATTTCATAGCCCTATGGCAACTTCATACATGTGGTTAGGTTAAAAAAATGGATGCAACTGTAGTTGGGGGTACAGTTTATATTTGATCCTGTGTTTCCCATATTACCTCTTTGCCCACGTAGCTCTGCTAAACTATTGATATTGTCATATAACCTAATAATTGATTTTTGTTGCCATTTCTAAAGCAAAATCTTTAAAGTGGCGGAAGTTGTCTTTGCCATGTAGTTGCTTCAACTTCCATAGTGATAAGGAATGCTGCAGGCCAGCCAATCCATGCTGAAAAGCAAGACAGTAACACGGCTCAGCAAAATATTATGTAGTGCAAAACAGATCACAAAATATTATGCAAGGACCAATCTGGGTAGCAGCTTAAACAGATCATGTAGTTAGTTGTAAGAGTAGTTGGTGGTTAAAAGAAAAATGTTTGTTTGTTAGTAGGGGAACAGTCCCTCTCTTTCAATTTCTTTCTCCTTGATATTTGATTATCGTATGAGAATTTACGCTTTTTTCTTGAAAATCTGTTTCGATGGGACCTGTTTTCTAATTGCGTGTATCTGGGAGTGAGGGCAAATAAAGCTTTTGAAGTAAAGAAAAGGCAGCAATATACCAAAGAAAATCTGTGAATTCCTTCCGGTTGTTCAAATTTGGTAGAAGTAGAGTAATATTTGGTTCTTTGAAATTTGAATACTAGGATCATTGTAAATATTCCAATGTCATGTAATAGAATCCAAGACTTGGCCGGGGGTTCTTCAATCTGATCTTGTGTATGCTTTTGAATACCGTTGTCCTTAAATAATAGTTTTGTAATTGGAAAGTGGAAATGAATAAGAAGTGACTTACTGATTCAAACTGTTTTCCTAAGATTTCCTCTTGGATGCTGTTTAACAGGTTATGACAGGCTTTGAGCCAAAACAACGTTGTATGCTTCTTAAATTTGTGACAAGTTGTTCAAGGGCTCCCTTACTTGGCTTCAAACATTTGCACCCAACCTTTACAATTCATAAGGTACTCTCCAAATCTAATATTTTCCAGGTGAAGAATTTTTGTCAGTGATCCAATGCAGTTTTTTCATTTTGCAGTTAGTCTAATTTAAGGCATTGAATTACAGAATGGATAACTATTAGAAAACAAGGATCAAAGACTATTCAGATTGTGAAGAAGTTTAATGCTGTAACCAAAAACAAAATTTTCACTACTTCTTAACTAATTTGTAATTTGTAGCCTCGTTCTAGATTACATAAAGAGGCACTAGGTGGCATGAATGGAGTTAATATCTCTGTCATTACATAGTGTATTTTTCTGTGAGAGGACTACAATATAACTAAAGCATCATAATCCTGTCACATCTTCCTCTCTATTTTTTTCCCTAATCCAAAAAATAATTTGGATCTAAATTAAATTATCCTGATTCTAGTTTCTTTAATATCACCTTTATGATGGGATCCATTTCAAGTGGCAACATGCTAGTTGTTGAGATATACATTGTAGCCAGAAAAGGGTAACTGAGGGGTGCTGCACTAGCTATCTACAGGGTCTCATTTCATTCTTTTGCCCCCCAACAGAAAATAGAACAAAATTTACTAGAGAAAAAATAATTAAAAAAGCCAAATTCTTGTCTTTCAAGAAGCCATTATAGTGTGAAACTATCTTTATTATAATTTCTCCCAAGGAGTTTGAAGAGCCTCGAAAGCTCCATGTTTAGCTGCCTTTATATAATTGACCAAGCTGTCCATTCCTATTTTTCGAAGAAAATTTCCATGTCTTGTATTTTTTATCAAAAATGCAGAAAAACACGTATTTTTGGAGGAAAAGATTATGAGGTATCAGAACATTTTTGATGCAAAAATGCGGGGCAATAGAATCTGCATGCCTCATTCACATGCATACATGATAAAGCTGATCTCTCTGGTCAGTTCTTTTCATTTCTTTTGTCCAGCAACCAAGACAAATCCATTCAGTTTTGTTCAAATAAAATTTGGAAGTTAAAGTTGATGATCCAACAGCATAAAACGCTCCTTCGTTCTTTTTTTTTTTTCATTCCCTGCCATAATACTACTATTTACCTCGACTAATCTTCAGAAAGCTTGACATGGGCAGATGTCAATTGGTCTCTTTCCTGTAACTTAGTCACCTTGAGGTTATTTAGCATGATGAAAAACGAAACCCATTTGGAGTTTCTTTTTTTTTTAAGAACAGAGAATAGTTCCCATTAAACTTGAATTTTGGAGCTACAACAATTTAGTGCAATTGAGAGGTATGCAAGGAGCCTTGAGAAACTCAGGGTGTTTTGATACTGTTTGATTTGAATCATTGATAGATTATGGCTGATATTCCACAGTAAGCTCTCTCACTGCCCCCCCCCCTCTGGGTTTGATACTTAAATTTTGGTATTTAGATATAATTAATTGGGGATGTTTGGAAATGAGGCTTTGGGACTGACAATATTACCCAAATTTAAGTCACAAGTTAGGAATCTGACCAGCAGAATTTAAAATTATAGGATTCTAAAATAAAAGTTGTGCCCAGTATTGCATTTTTTTAGTATTGTTAAATTGCTTATGATAATCCTGGTTGGGAGCTCTTTTACTAATCTTTATACATATTTTTATCAATATTTTTATGCCAAGATAATTTTTATGATATTGTATAAATTATGTAGGATTCTGTATATGTCCTTTTATCATATCCTTTTTCCGTATTTATTTTTTACCATACTTTGTTATAGAGCAAACGAAGTATTGGACTCTCATCTTGTACATGTTTATATATACATCCACTTGATTCCTGTCCAATATTTAACCTAGTCACCAAGCATCTTCCCCTCTTTTTGATGTTATTGATACTTGTAATCCTTTCCCTATGACACCGAAAGTCAAAAAAAGAAATATTATGATTCAGGAAACTCAAAAAGAAAAAGATGCAAAGCCAACTTGGTAGAGTTTCCAGACTTCAAAATGGCTTCCAAGCAGAAACCAATGAAAACAAAGTAGCTTTATACATAAAAAAGATTAATGCAAAAATAGTGAGAATACAAAATTTGTTTCTATAATGGATCATAGTACAATCTGCCTTATTTACAATTTTTATGTATTGGCCTGTGTAAGTCTGTTCCGTATGAAGTACAGTTTCATAAAGAGCCTTAAAAGTATGCACAAAGGCATAGTCCTGGTAAATTCACAGGTTGCTTCCAAAAGATGGCCAGTGATATAGAATTAAATCATGGTCAGGCATATATGTGGCAGCTGTCACTATAATGGCATCCTAGTACAATATGCCTCATTTACAATTGTTATCTGTATGTATTGGCCTGTATAAGTCTCTTCCATATGAATTACTGTTTCATAAAGAGCTTTAAAAATATGCATGAAGGCATAGTCCTGGTAAATTCACAGGTTTCTTTTAAAAGATGAACATAGAATTGGATCATGATGTTGCACATATGTGGCTGCTGCTACTGCAAAGTGTTGAATTCAATGACTTGAAAGCAGTTTCTTATTTGAGTCTCACTACTCACAGAAAAGAAGTGGCATAGAAAATTTAATTGAATCGTGAAGTCATAGATCCAATATCGTGCGACAGATTTAGGGATTATCCCATTGCAAAAGTTTAAAAGAAAAGATTCTCTGACCAAGGAATAAAATGCTGAGTGAAAAGAATCATGTCGTATTGCTTCCATATATGCTCCTATGTCCCTGCCCCTTAGATCTTCTACTAGCCTGTGAAACCTATCATTACCCTTCTCATGAATGAATTGCCACCATGCTTCCCAGGGATGGGTTTGCTTTAATTATTGTGACCGTCTACCCAGTGCCACTGTGAATGTGGCCATCCAACCTATGCAACCGTGCTACTTGCTGGTCTAACAATTGTTGTCTGAGCATGTCCATTCTGCTCTTGAAAGACACGACTGATTCATATAATCTGCTGAATCCTGTTTCCAATTTAATCAAAAAATTTGTCTGAATATATATACACGCTCACTGACACACTTTTCTTGACTAGTTTGGCCGTTCGCTCTTTCCTCCTTGCCCTTTCTCTTAGCAATTTCTGTTTTCTTGTACATTTTGTCATCCAGACTTTAAGATCAGCTCTCCCCCTGCCCCAAAGGAAAGTAGGGAAGAATATTCTTGTTGGTTTTCAATTTGAAGTATTCTAAGCTTTGGTTTCTTAAGCTTTGCTTATTTCTTTCGATGGATTGTTGAATCAAACTGTTTTTTTCCCCAATTTTGCCCTCTTCATCTCTTTTGAATCAAAATTTTCCTATATCCAACATTAATGTTTTTTTGATTCTATTATCAGGTTGATCTGTGGTGTAATTAGCAAAACAGAGTTCGTTTACTTAGAAGAAATATCAGTAGGAATAGAAGTTTGATGTCATCTATAATGTAGGTTTCCTGTGATGTGCCTCTTTGGGCGGCAATTGGAGGGCATGATGTGGAGCGTCTTCCTTCAGCTTCCACATGCTACAATACTCTGAAGGTAATTTTGGGGAACAACGTAGCTTTGGTGCAGAGTGTTTTTGTAGTATTGAATATTTGTTTAGATCTATTTTTGAATTGTTACTATTTATGTTTCTCTTGTTTTCCTCTGTTTTTTATTGTTATATTTTTAGCTCCCTTCGTATAAACGAGAAAGCACCTTAAGGGCAAAGCTTCTCTATGCAATCAACTCTAATGCAGGATTTGAGCTTTCTTAAAAATTCTTGGCTTGCTTCAGGTGAGTCCTTTTACATTTATGTTTCTGCATGTTTCACATGCACGACATCAGTAACATTGATTTTTGGTTGAAAAGTATTTGGCTACAGCAGCTTTAGAAGTGTGGTCCTGTTATCCACGAATTCATATAAATTTTGTTGGACGGTTTATGGGCAATGTCTGTGGAAGGGTTCATGCAATGAACCAAAGGCCTTGACCTAAGGGTGGGAAAATGCTATGCGAATTCCATCCGGTGCACCTATAAGGAGATGTAGGGGATGGAAAGGTTCACAATAAACGGGTGGCAGGGGTAGATGTGAGGAAATTTGAAGAAATCACTTGACCATGATCTTACTACTCACAAATTTGCACTTTACAAAGATAACTGCCTGAAAAATTCTGAATGGTGATATGAGAATCCACACAGCTGACTCCACATTTATTGGAAAAACTGAGTTTGATTTGTTTTGGTTGTAGGTGGTAAGGTCATTTTCCCATCTTCTTGTGTGTGTGCTGCCACACCATCATTTCAATTCACAGCAAACTCACCAATACCCCACCCCGACATTTAGATACTCGTAAATTCTCAAAGAAACCTCAACAATTAACCTTCTGAGAGATAAGACTGTTGACTCTTTAAGTTGTGTTGATAATTCAGAACTATTGAACTCCATTATTGCAGCACATTTAATGATCTGGGAATTACAGTGACAAGACAATAGAAATTATTCAATTAATGTGCAAACATGTTTCTTAGGCTGGTGCAAGGATCAGGATTCAGGACCAAGAGACCCAGTCGACTAGTTTGGGACTTAGAAAGACGGGGAGTTATTCCTGTGAAACTAGATTTACCCAGCTGTATATTTTAACTGACTTATTGGAAGAAGATGAGAAAGGCATCAAGGATAGGAAACAGTTTGACTTCAATGAAACTGTTAATCTACTTGATGAGAGAGAATCCTTGAGCGAGTTGATCACCAGCCAAGACCTTGTTGTCAGCTTCACAGGGATGGAATCCATCCCAGAATACATACTGTGTGGCATTAGGGCACGTTCTTGTTGATCCTACGTTGCAAAACAGTGGGGTTTCTATTGTGCCAGTTCCACAGCAAGCCTTCCTCGCTCCAAAGAACCCTTTTGCAAATGTATTCCATCAGTTGCCTGTTTATGATTCATGTTCCAGAAACTCCTATGCAGCGTTAAACACTGTGTTTTGTCCTGAGCAATATAAGGCTTAGATTACATTGCCCCATCTGATAAATTTTTAGGTTTTAATAATATTTTGCGATTTTGCATAATTGGTTCGTTTTGGTAGTTAGCATCAAATTGGTAGTTGTGAGAACCTAATAGAATTTTGAACACAGCCAGAATGAGCTCCTCTATTATTTTTGACTCTCGATAATAATGGACAGCTTTCATTTGCTGCACCTTGCACCTTGCGGAAATAGGTAGTCAGATTAAGTTTGAAAAGACGGAAGAGATGGAGCTGGAGCAATTGGTAATGTTCCTGCATTTTCATGAATGTGGGATAAATCTTTGGCATGTAGAGGAGGGAATCGTTGTAAATATTGGTTGGTATTGGTTGCGGATATATCGATATCAGTTATATCTAATAGTATGTATCGGTATCCGACATGTTGGATGTGAAATCTCTTTTGAGAATCGTAACCTAGTAGGAAAATAGTGACTAATATATTAGTTAATATAGAGTATATTAGCCGATATATGATGATACAGAGACATCACGATTTTGTAGCAGTATTTGAAAATATCGGTATCTGGCTTTTGATATTGGTATTATATTGGCCGATATTTCTTTCTATTGTGGAACAGAGAGGTGCATGTTGCACTTTGATATAGGCCCATAAATGCAGGGTAAAATCTACTAAGATGACCAGCCAAAATCATTTTAATGTAAATTTTTTCTAATGAGCCAGCTGAGACAGCGTTTTTTCACTGATGTGAGTCTTCTGGTGATGGTCTCAATGGTCTGATTTCATCGATGGGCCATTAGAAATTGCAGATTGCTACAAGATTATTTTCCATTAAAATCAAAGGAGTTTTATCCTGAACTGATAGGAATTACTATTTCCGTTGTTGAGAGATTTACCTGACAACAATTGCAGGCAGTAGAGAGATTACCATGTTCAAGCGCCCTTTCCAATATATCCAGGAGAGGGTGGTAGATATAGAAGATGACCTGTCTCAAATTGGGAAGCATTTTGGTCAAGCCTTGTGCTGTGGTGTTTAGCTTATTGTTATAGGAATTGGCATCTTGGTTTAACCTGTCAACACACTGGTTGCTTCCTGACCCGAACATGGTCATGGCTGCTGGCAAACATCCCATTGATGGTAGAGTTGTGACTCTGAGTCTCCTTACACTGCCAGAGTTCTGGGTCTGTCATGGATGACATTGTAGATGCCAAGAAATACAGGGTTTCACAACTACAGGGTGGTGAAAGTAAAAGGTAATGTGCTACTGAGAATTTTGCATCTGAATGTGCTCGTTGTATATGTTGTGTACGTTTGTTCACTCTTTTGTTTGCAATGCTTGTCCATGTAAAATATGTTTTATTGGTAAATTTTTCTTTATAAAAAAGGGTGTCCCATTTAGATGAGGTTTCCTCATTGTTCGAAGGACCATATTTACTAGTCCTGTCTCAGGTATTGCATAGAAACTGATTGGTACACCTGTTTTAAAAGTAGTTTTCAAAGTTCACTACTGAAAAATGAAATTGTCAAAATGAATAGATCAGTCTTAAATTTAGAACAAGAAAATCCAAATGAACTTCTTGCAATGATTTTTCAGAGCCCGAAGCTCCATGGTTGTAGTCCCATCTTGATCTTATAGCTACTTATTTTTGTTGACATATTCTCCTATTTGTCTTCTTATGTTTTCTTTTATTTGTTCATCTACATGTGCCCACATTTGTATGCAAACGTAATAAAAACAACAAAGATAATAAACTGTCCAGTCTTATTAGGTAGAGTCAACTATATAAATATAAAAAAATTGGCACCATGATTAGTGAAAGAAAAGGCAGTTGACCTGAACAAAAGTGGTGAGGGATCTCATTAGCAGGTGATTACAGTTGACTGAGAATGGGATTAATATAATAATTCTGAAGATAATCACTGCTTCCTGCATTCAAGAGATGCATTCCCCCAGAAACCTTCCATTAGCCTTCCCACTTCCCACCATCCTCACCAGGAGATTCGTATGTAATGTGGGGCTTTCTGTTGTCTTATAAGGCTGTTCTTATTATGGGACAAAATGATCTCAAATCCTGCTAACATCTCTGTTAAATTTGATTTTTTGATTGGGTGATGCTAAGAGATACTCTTTGCACATTGGATAATATGATGTCCAATTTATTCATTTATATTAATGTCTCTATTTAAGTACAGATGATTAGATGAAATGTCATTATTATAAGGGTGTGTCAAGAATATCCATCTGATATTCCTCCCTTTTGGAGAGGCTGCGAATTTCTTAAGCCTCTTAACAGAGAACAGAGAGATGATGGCACCATTCTGTAATGCATTGCTATGAAAAATCCTTCTTCAGGATCTGTTAATATTATTTTGTTAAATTTGTTTTTGCAATTAAGGCTCCCTTTATTTGCGTAACTATTTAGCAATGATAATTATTTTATGGAAAAATAACTTTTTAGAAAATGATTTTTGTATCTTTCATGAAAAATATTTTTGAAGGAAAAACTCATTTCAATACTTTCCGACATTTTGTGTGTGTAAGAAAATATGGATTATTACACGGATCAATTAATGATAATAGATATTTATAATTATTGATTGGTGGTAATATTTTGTAATGGTGATGTTTTACGGTAAACAAAATATTAGCATTCAACGTTGACTAGTTTTGATGTGTTGATTTTTCATTAGCAGTGGGCTTAGGAATACTGTAGATGGTGATCGACAGCGTCGTTGGGGTGTTAATGGCCAATGATAGGGTGTAGGGATTGGGGTGTCAACTAGCTGGGTCGGGTTTTGGTGTGCCATCCGGTTACCAACGGGCAGCTTGAAGAGCATTGTTGGCCGATGAGGAGCGATGAGGGATGGGATGACGATCAGTGACAGGTGGTGGCATGCGGTAGGTTGGGGAATGCCGTCCAGCTAATGTGTGGCTAAAGGTGTTGCTCGTCCGTGTTTGGCGAACGGGGTTAGGGGGGTCGACTAGTGCACTGCGGCAGCAGGCCGGGTTTGGGACTTGCTGGACGGCCAACAACAGTGGTAGTCGGAGGAGCCACTAGCTGGTGACTGGTGATGGGGTCGGGGATGGCCACGATAAGCAGCTGACGATGGTGGCACGAGTCGTTGCTAGCTAGTTGGGGATTACCGACGAGTTGAGGCATTGTTGACTAGTGACTAGTAGTAGGTCACAGAGCCATAGATTGACAATAGTATTATTTTCCCGAAAAAAAAAAAAAGAACTTTCCTTGATAGATATTGGTTAATGATAAATAGTGAATGGCTTCTGAAAAAATGGCTTCCCATTTTAAAACCTGAAGGTCATTTTTCAGGGTTATAAGTTTTTTGTTGACCATGATTATTTTTTGTTGATTTGTTTTCTTTTTTTTTTGGGTAAGTCTCTACCCCAGTTTCACACAAGGCGCACGCCAATCCACTAGCAACATACTTAGAAATGCAATCCTTTGTAGTGAGATGCTTTTGAACTGCTTGCCAAATAATGAATGAGTGAGTGGGTGTCCTAGGAGTTGCCCAAATCAGATCCCTCCAATGTACCGTTTGGCTCCATGGTTGAAAAATTCCCTAAGTAGAGCTCGAAGAGAACTTGCCACTCTTTCCTAGCAACCAAACGACCTTATCCTTAGCAAGTTCACTGGGTTTATATGTAGGTATATTAGACAACTAAGAGAGCAAGGGTAGAGATCTCGTCCGGCTAACATCAGGTGTTATCTGAAATTATAGAAGCCATAAGAGAATGTTTCAGCAACAAATAAACAATTGAGAAGAAATAATCATTGCTGCAAGCCTTCAAGATACCTAAAGAGTGTCATCTATCCATCCAGAGATTGAGTGTCCATTGCCAATGGAATAAGAAATGAAATGCCTAATGTACTCCTAGGAACTAAGGATCTTCCTCAAATTCCAAGGGGCGCTAATAAGGATATAAAGTGACCACAGTCATCTATCCTTTAGCTTGTATGACCGAAATCAATTGATTGAAACCGACTCACTCTTAGTAGAAACAATTCATCATAACTGTCGAGTAAAGGATAGCCTTATTTGAAACCTTTAAATTATGGAGGCGGAGGCCCATTTTCTCTTTTAGCTTGCACACATTGACCCACACAACTTTAGCAGCACTAGGTTATCCTTAGGGTCAGACCATACAAAGGTGCAAAGAAATGAATCAATTTGCTTGAGAATATCCACCAAAATGATGAAAATCATTGCCCATGAAGTGATGATGGAAGAGAGGATAGATTTAATGAGTTAAATTCTTCCCACAAAGGAAAGTGCTCTACCCCTCCAAACCGTAATATGCTGGGAAAAATGCTCCAGAATAGGCTTATAATACACCATTTTAAGCCTAGCGGATATGAGAGGAATGCTCAAATACCTCACTGAAAGCTAACCAATACGAGATCCAAGACAATAAGAGATCTCCACAGCCATGACTTCCTCATAGCTAAAACAAACAATTTCACTTTTTTCTGTATTGTGCTGAAGGCCCAAGTACTCTGCAAAATAGCAAAATGCACTCCTTAAGAGTACCAACAAAGTGAAGATCGCCCATGAGAAAAGCAACAAGTCATCCACAAATGATCAAGGTTTTTGTGGTCTGGCACTTTCAATGATAGCCAAACCTTATATATGATATTGTTCTAGCTGATGTAAAGCCATGCAAAACTTCCCTCACCATTGTAAATGAATAGGGAGACAAAAAGGATCACCTCGATGAAGAGGGACCTAAAGTTAGATATCTTAGCCAGTGGTGCAGGACCTTAGAAATCAAACAAATTAAGGTAGCATTTATTTGTCTTAGAAGCTTCCCCGATCTAAAAAAATCCATAGCTGCTTTACAGAAGAGAGGGCTCATTGTATCCCATGACTTCTTGAAAAACAAAGCCAACAAACTATCCTGTTCAGGGGCCTTCTCATCACCAAAGCCAAAATACATTCTTTATTCTCATCAACAGTAACCGGAGCCACTAAATCACTAAGATGACATTGAGGAACCTGCTTGAAAATAAATGAGGAAATACAGGTTAAATTCACACTACTCTAATCTGAAGAGAATCCAAAAAGGTTATGAAAGTAAGAGATCACCTCCGACTTGACATCCTTCATGCGTGTTGTAGGCTCTCTGTTCTTGAAGGGAGAATTTTCTTTTGATTGTTTCTCAAAACCACCAAATTGAAGAAGAAATGAGAACATTGATCCTCATCTTTAAATCACCTCAATTTAACTTTCTATTTGAGTAGAGAATATTCAATCTCACTCGCAATCAAATAGCTTTGTCAAGAGTCCTTTCCTCCTCAATAAACATCTAGGAAGCCAATGGGAGAAGCACTAGGGATTGGCACTTTTCCAAAGTTTCTCTAGCATTATGCATTGCCTTGGACACATCATCAATTTCATCGTTAAGGTCCCTGAGACCCTTCTTAAACTTTTTTAGTTTGCCCACAAGCCAAAACATTAGAACTCTGGTGATATGTGTTTGCGCAAAACGGAAGACACGATGATCAGTCGGATAGACTACTCGGACGCCAACAGAGATGAGCGCTCAGATGGATGGGCAACAGTAGAGATAGAATAAGTGAGAAAACACACACGAGATTTTAACGTGGAAAGACCCTTCGTAACTAAGGAAAAAACCACAAAAAGAATGCACTATAAATAGTTGATTATTTATAAGAATGTTAGTTACACAAGCCTAAATAAAGAAAACAATCACAAGTGTATATCTCTCAATCTCTCTAGAAAAGTGTCTCTCTCTCTATCTTTACAGCAAAAGCTTGCCCACAGCTCTCTCTATACACGCTCT
>JAODPA010070114.1:0-31685 GCA_025585075.1 Nepenthes mirabilis | reverse complement strand
TAAATAGTTTTTTTTTTTTTTTAAAAAAGTGCCTGATGTGATAATATATGCATGATGTACGCCGTCTCCGGCGCAGTGGAGTCATCATCATCCGACGTAGCCCTTGTCCGACGTCAGAGCCTGCGCGTGCGCTGCTCTGTGTTGAAGCCTCGATTACTGTCTGTCGCGCTCTTGCGGGTTTGTAATTTCATCGATGGCGGGAGCTACTTCTGCACTTCAGCACTATTTTTACTGCTTTCCCAAAACAGAAAAGAGAGCATGGTTTTCCAATAAAAAAATCCCCTCGACAATTGCCCCTAGAAGGCTCGGATTCTCAGTCATGGCTTGTTCCTCTTCTGCTTCACCATCATCACCTGAAGCGTCTACATCGACAGCGGAGTCATGTGTCAACCTCGGTCTCTCTCTCTTCTCTAAAGGACGGGTCCGTCTTGCTTCTTTTATCACTTTATTTTTCGCTTTGGTGAATGACATTTTGATGATTCTTGTTGCTCTGTTCTTCCGAAAAAAGTGGGATTCTGAGAGTAAAGTGGGTTTTATGAATTCTCTTTTTATTTTGTCATTTACAAACTTCCCATACGTATCTTCGTTGGAGATTTTGCTGTTTATGCGGAAAAGGATGCAATTTTGTTGGTGAATGACATTGATGATTCTTGTTGCTCTGTTCTTCCGAAAAAAGTGGGATTCTGAGAGTAAAGTGGATTTTATGAATTCTCTTTTTATTTTGTCATTTACAAACTTCCCATTCGTATCTTCGTTGGAGATTTTGCTGTTTATGCGGAAAAGGATGCAATTTTGTTGGTTTCATCTTTCTTTTTGTGTTAGAATTTTCTGCTGCTTTCTACGCATTTACTGTCGAAGTGAATTTTTGTAAGTCATTGATGCCAAGACTAAGAAAAAGAGAACGGACAAAACCAGTCTCCATTAATTTAGTTTCGTGTAGATCAAGATAAGGAGCTAAGTTTGACGGTAAACCCTGAGCTAGGATACAATAAGGGAAAATTACAAGCTAACACAACTAAATCATCTTAAAATCCAAGTCCAGGTGGAACCACATATGACAGTCAACCAGCACACCAAACACTCAAGTGGTAGTAGCTTACATATAACAAAACAAAACTGGAAACGGAAGGAGCTGCACCAGCAAGCTCAATTGATGTCCGCACTGTTGATGAAGGGAATTGAGAAAGCAATCATTCGTCTGGGCAACATTCCATCGTCTGAAGAATTCATCATTCCAGTCTGAAAGAAAGCCGAGAGTGTTATCCTTTGCATCAGAAATTCAGGCAACAGCTGATCCATCCACATTGTAGCATGCTTGCTCAGCCACAATGGAGTGCATCAGTTGAGTGGAAGACAGGCGCCCTGCGTTTCTCGAAGCAGAACCTAGGTAACCAGTGACCAATCAGGTTGTAACTCTGCATTGCAAAACGTGGAGCTGAATTGAAGGGAACAAACAGGGTGTTTAAATCTCCAGAACACAGCCAATTCGCACACATCATCCATCTCAAATAGTGGACAGATCCTTTTTAAAATGATCGGCGGGCCAATCCTAGGCAAATATTGGATAGATCAGATGCAGACCATAAGAGACATCTCGACTTTGACCTAGGATCAAGCCTCTGTCATTTGGAAATTTTCCTAAGGCAAGTAATGGGAAGACCCCAACTTCTGATCATAGATCTCTGTACTTGGATCATCAAAATTTGAGAGTGGTATGCTTATCGAGGAGTTGCAGCAAACCTTTTGATGTCGCGGCTAGGTGATGCATCAAATGCTATTTGTTTCTTTCACACTAGATGTAGTGGACAGTTGCTGCTAAGGTCAGTTTGTATGCCACAGATATTCCACTAAGCCTTTTCTCTGTTGCTAGCTGCCTGAATTGATGCTGGTGTCCCATTCTCCATGAGGCCATGAATACCCATCGTTAAGACTGTTTCTTCAGTCTTAAATTTGCAGTGATAAAAGAGATGCCCGCGTGACTATTTCTTCAGTACAAAGCACACAAATTGGGTGCACGAGAAAAATTCATGATGCAATCCATGATGGAGTTTTTCTTGTGAATTGACAGCCACCAAAGAGTCAAGGCATGTGAAGTGATGCTCTTTGGTTGCCAACCAGCTTTGCGTAATGGACCTTGATTTGTTCTGGTTGGGAAACCGTTCAAGTTGATTTCATTGTAAACCTTCCTTCAGCCAAAAGAGACCAAATAGTAATATCCTTTCCAACTATATTTGGATTATAATCTGGCATCCCCTCTTTTGTGGCATCTATCTCAAGTGATCTCTCAATCAGCCAAATCCATTATTGCAAAACCACACACAGCAGCCAGAGCCAACCTTATTTCTTTTAAACTCAGCTGCTGTCCTATTTCAGATCTGAAATGCAATTTGAATTCTTATTCCTGCAACAATTCTGTTCTGCATCTTAGCCTTTTCTGCAATCTACAACTCTTTGAGAGGGTCTGAATTTCAGACCCCTGATCACCCAAATATGAATTCTAAGTCCTTGGTGGAAAGGGTTCTGAATTTTGCTTCATTTACATTAAATAAAACTATGACACACTTTTGTGATTCCAGCAAGATTGAATTTTGTGGAGCTGTGCATTGTTGCAATCCACTTTTTGTTTCCACGTCAATAGAAAGTTGTGAGGTAAAGATACTGGGTGAATGGAGGACTCTTCTTGATCCTGTTCCTGATATTCTTAGAACTGCAATATCCTGCATCTGCTGCAACAAATAAAGGCACTGCTTATTCCTTATTCTTGATATTCTGAAAAATGCAGTTTTTGTGTTGATTTTGATTTCTGAATTTCCTGCAAACTGAATTTTTAGCTTTTAAATGGTCCTATTTGTTGAACATATTCCATCCTTGAACAGATATTTTGATGTTCTTGAAATTTGAACAATTGTTCCATCAACCTTGAAAATCTGTGTTATTGTTCTTGCATTCTGAATCTCTTCTTCTATCCTGACATCTTGATTCTGAATTTGTCTGGTTAATCTGCCAATCTAAAGTCTAATGAATGGGTTTCTACTATGATGAGATTGAGGATCAAACTAACTATTACACTGGAGAAGGGAATGCTTATTTCCACCATGTGGACGAGGATTCTTATCGTTGTAGTGAGGAGGAAGAAAAGGATACTAATAATTCTGAAATTCAAAAATTGGGAAAAGAAATTGTTGAAAGAATTGTAGCTATAATTAAAATGTTGGAGGATATGAAATTCCTGACTTCCAGGAATACTCTCAACACCAAAATTCTGCTACCTAGGAGTTCATACTGAATTAAGTAAAGGAACTTCTAAAGAACATTACCAATCAAGGACCACCAGTTGCAAGAACATAAACCAGGAAATTTGAAACAAAAGGTTCATGCCTAAGTCAAGTTAATTCAGAATTACATATGGAGGTACTCAATGATCACAAGGTAATGGAGCAACATTGGGTGGTCCAATGCACCCATACACCTTCATACCCCACCTTTTCACTTGTAAGTGACCATCCTCGTAAAACACCAACCATTACCTTGAAGTTTCTATTTTCCCGATCACCAAATCCAAGTCTAAGAAACCATACACCACCACAGAAGTGCCATGGCTTTGAAATCAACTCTTCAATTGCATGTGGGGACTACTTTTCCCTGGTTCCAACAATTTTTCATAATGTGCCCCAATTCTCCCTATTATTGATCTTATGCATTTTAAGATCAAGGGAATAGTTTTGTCTGAAAAGAATGTTCCCAAGCCAGAGATACGTGTTACAAGGTCCTTGATCGGAAAATGTTTCTCAATTACTTCTTCATTGGGGATAGACCACTATACTAGACAAGTTAAAATAGTATAGTAGTAGATATAGAGGTAGGTAGTTTTGAATTTATGCTGTAACAAGGAAAACTACGGATAACAAAATGGTTCCATTGCTGCTTGTTGCAATGATGGCTACTGTGAACTGGTTGTTCAGAGGAGATGCTACAATTTTGGGTAGTCCGGGTTGTGATTCAACTGCTGTATTGAGCAACAGTGATGACTGCTTCAGATTGTTATCTATATCCATGACCAAATGCTATTACAAGGCTGTGAGATGGTTGAATGGCTTGTTTCAACCTTACCATTTTGGCCTCATTCCTGTGTCAAGCCAAACTGCCACAGGTGCTGAAATGGCTCAGCATACTAATGGACGAATAGATCAGTAAATTCTGTTTAGCAAGTTTATTAGTTATCTGTTGAGTTGTTGGCCTGTTAGTTGAGGATGAGGTCTACAAGGAACATTTGACAGCATCCTTGAGGTCAGGAATGATTTGAACTGGATGGGTTTGTCATGAAGTGGGCAAATCTTCAAAAGATGATGATGACAGATTGCTAATGATGTTCTGCTCTATGGTGCTGCTACTGATAGGTGACTGATGAGGATGTTGGATTATGCTGTTGCTGATGCCTAGCTAACAATAGTACTGCAGTGCTCTCTGGTGTGATACTTGCTGTTATACTGCTGTTTACTTTTATTCTGCTGAGTCATATTATACTGCTGCAGGGTATTCTGTTACTTCTGAGCCTTGCTGCTGTTTTACTGCTGCTGCTGCTGTTGTTGCCTAATGAAGTGTGATAGGCTGTCAACAGTTGGGTGCACCCTTAGCAAGTCACAGCCAACAGATTTTGATAAATCAGTTAGTAAAGCTGTCAGTTAACCAACCAAATCAGGCTACTGTAGTTGTATTATGTTGTGTTGTGTTCTTGTTGTCTTGTATTTAACTAGTGCATATAAATAGGCTGCAGAATAAGAACAAGGCATGTACTGTACTCATAAAAATCTACACTGCAGTATTACCATTTCCTATTCTGTTTCTGTCCACTGCAGAATACAGAAGCTGCTTACAACTCTCTTGTGTCACTTTGTTACAGTGATGTAGTCACTACAATCACAAGGAAATTAGCAATGTAACCCTAGGAAGAAGGAGAACTAAGGGAGATGAGAGTGACTGACTTAGGTGAGAAAGACAGAAGACAGGGGAAGATGAGAAGACATCAGTTCATCCATCAATTCTGTGCACCTTAACAGCCAATATACAATTACACTTATAGTTGTGAATTGTGATAGTTTCAGCAAATCAACTAACTCTAACTACTAACTATTCTTGCTTATTGGCTAACTACTATTATTTTTTGTTAATTTGTCACTACTATTGGTGATCTCGGCACCTGTTGTTTGGTGGCTAGGCAGTTTGCTCTGCTTATTGGTGTTCTGTCACGGCTAGTTGCTGATTTTGCTATGTGACAGCTTCTTGCTGTGGCAATGCTCATGCTGATTCACAATGCTTCTGCTGATGCTGCTATGTGATGTTGTTGTTGCAATGCTCCTGCTGATGCACAAATGCTTCTGTTGGGGCTGCTACATGCCTATATTCCCAGGGTGAGATTGTCCTTGTCCTCAAGGATGGAAAGGTGGATATGGAGCTGCTCTGTTGGCTGCAGCCTTCCAGTTGGCATCTTCTGGTTTGCAGAGGAAATGATAGTAAATAACTGGGCTATGACTCTCGCTCCTTGTTGCTACCAGTTTTATAACTATAAAACTAGAGAAATTTGATTTGGGGAAGCTGATTTTGGAGAGCCAGTGAAGCCTAGGCAAACGATTAAAAGGCTTTAGAAAAGAACTTCCCTAAGCTCAATCTTGTCAATGGCTAACCTACCAAGGAGCATAGTGTTATGGTCCAAATTTCATAGTTACAAAATTGTGCGGCATGTCCATTCCCATTGGAAGCAAGATGCCAGCCAAGTTGAACCCAAGTACACTTAAGTGTTAGGGTTGATCCTGAGACACAGACATGAAAATTATGCTAGTGTCGAATACGTTAAATACAGATAAATCGTTAATTGAAAGTACAGAAATACAAGTAATAGCAACAAGTAGCAATTGGACAAGAAAGATCTTATCCCCCCATATAAAGGGCTTCAAGCCTTTCGGTAGTCGGCGCTAGTATACATTGAAAGTCCTCAACATTTACATTGGGTTATGGAATTTTTTTATAATGTTGAAATTTAAATTAATTTCACCTAAATTATTAGAAAAATTTAAAAATGCGAGAACAATTATGTAAAAATTTATATGGTTCGGTTTAAATTCTAACATCCTTCCTCTATTATACTGTTGACATTCGCGTTGATTTGATATTTAGGTTAGCTTTGGCCTTCCACTGTTTTAGTCTTACGTCTTCAGCAAGTTACCACCTTGTTTCTTCTGTGGGTTTCCTTTTCCACTTTATGAGTACTTCTTTTTCTTCTTTCTAGTTGATGTGGTCACCCCCCAATTAGTAATGATTTCTTCAACTTTTGGCGTTAGGGGTGGCTTTAGACTAGTGTTGGTGTGCTGTGATAGATGGCGTGAAGGGTTTTCCATGTTAGGATAACATCTTCAAACAGTTCACATGGAAGGCTAGGTAGACATTCATTTATTGGAGCATCAATCTTGTATGACACTTTCCTCACATGGGCAATGAGCTGAAAAGGGCCTTCATACTTTTGTAGAAGGCGCTCGTCTCTTCATTTGAGGAACCTTGCTCATGGAAAAACTTTACCAATACAAGATCTCCCACATTGAATTGCACAGACCGCCTCTTCTGAATTACCCACTTCTTCATTTGATGAGATGCTTTTTTCAGATAGGTTTTGATAATCTCCATATTTTGCGTCTACTTCTGGGTAAAGTTGTAAACATGAGGATACTTACCTTTGTATGGCTCAGCCACAATGTGTGGAAAAAGCGATTGTGGACCTATTATAATCTCAAATTGGTTCTTATTTGAAGAAGAGCACTTTTTTGTATTAAAATAAAATTGAGCAACATTAATGATCTTTCAACCAATTCTTCTAACCAACACTCACAAAATATCGCAAGTACTCTTTCAGTAGGCTGTTGAATCTATCAATTCGATCGTTTGCTTAAAGATGGTGGCTTAATGAGATATTCAATTCTGAAGCAAGCAGTCTAAAGTGTTTTAATTAGAAGGATTTGATGAAATGATCATCTTTATCAATCACAATGCTTTGGAGCACTCTCTAGTATTTGAAGAAAAGGGACGCTATTTCCTCATCTGAACAATCTCTTGATGCTAAAATGAAAGTGGTGTACTTTGAAAAACAGCCCAAAACTAGCAAGATGCTTGAGTACTTACCAACAGGTAGTCTCGTGATGAAGTCGAGGGAAACACTTACCCAGGGTCTACTAGGTATAATGAGGGGTTCGAGCAATCCCACTAACTTTTGAGTTCAATCTTATTTTGTTGATAGGTGAGATATGTCTTCATGTAGGTCATCACATCATCATTCATGTTAGACTAGTAATAGCCCATTTGTAGTAGGCTCAAGATACAGCAATGCCCCAGGTGACTAGTCCAAAGTGCCATGATATTTTCTTAGGAGCGTCCTCCTCAGTTCTCCTGCCTTAAGTATTAACGGTCAGTTTTCCTTCATGAAGATCAATCAATTGTCAACTCAGAATCTTAGAGTCTTGTTTTCCTAAATAAGTAGTAGAGTCACGACCATTAGGTCTTTCTTAAGGTTTAGTTTTACCTATTCTTTGATGGTCATAGCGATAGCACTTGCCCATAGGTGGGTAATTTGAGACAAGGCTGTGAGGTCTGGTCTTCTACTAAGAGCATATGTGGCCTACTTGTAGCGTCCGCTTTATGTTCTAGCTCCAAGTCGAATTTTGCTAAGAGCTAATAACGAGTTTACTTTAATGTTAACTTTGGTTGTGTGTGGATATGGCTAGTAACAGCGCTGTCAGTTTTTGCCACAAACTTGAAGCCAAGTAAATAATGCCTCTAAGCTAGCAACTCTTCTCCGTAGTTGCATAATGTCATTCAACCTTTAGCTTCCTACTCTCATAGGCTACTAGATAGCCTTCTTATAATAAGACCCCTACGAGGGTAAAATCAGACACATTGATTTGTACCTCAACGTGCTTGATACTATTTGGAAAGGTTAACACTGACTCCTTCATTGCCACACACTTGAGTACCTTGAAGGCTTGTTGACATGTTTTTGACCAATCCTACTTTCTGTCTTTCTTGAATAAATCTATCAAAGGCACTGCTTTCTTTAAATATCATTTTTTTAATCATTGATGGTAGTTAGTAAGGCCAAGAAATGGACGTAGCTCGCTTATGGTTGTCGAGACTTGCCAATCTGAGATAACTTGTACCTTTTTTGGATCCATCCTGATTTGATATCGCTCGATGAAGTGCCCAGGAAGTTAATCTTCTCTTGAGCAAATGAGTACTTCTTATGCTTCACATAGAGATGATTCTCCTTTTACTTCTAGAACACTAATATTTGATTCTTCAGGTGATCTTTTGGGCTTGAATTATATATTACAATGTTCTCTAAGTAGATCACCACAAATTTATCTAAGTATTTATAGAATGCCTGACTCATCAACGTGCAAAATGTTTCTAGGATGTTGGTCAATCTAAACGGCATTACGAGCCATTCAAAAGTTCCGTATCTTATAATATATGAAGTTTTGGCTTGTCTCCCTTCGCGATTTTGACTTGGTGACAGCCCAACCTCAAGTCGAGTATTGTAGATTTTTTGCATTACTCAACTGATCAAACAAGTTAGTGAACAAAGGGATCGGATAATATTTTTTATGATCAGCTTATTTAGGGCCCTATAGTCAATGCAAAAATATAGACTCTTATCTTACTTCTTCTGAAATAGAACAAGGGCTCCATAAGGCACTTTTAAAGGGTGGATGAACCCGAGCTAATCAATCCATCGAGTTGTTTTTGAAGCTCTATTAGCTCTGGAGGTGCAATAATATATGCTCATCAATTAGGTGGCCTTACCCTTCGTGCCAGTTTATTCTAGTGATCCACTATTCTTTGGGGTTAAAGAATTTTGGGCAATTCCGTTGACATTGACTTCTCAAATTTCTCTAGGAGTAAGCTGACTTCAGGTGGTGGAGACCCAAATTCGATGTATTCATCCACTGATGTCACAAAGAAGGTATGTTTGCTTTTATTTAGGCCCCTTTTAATTTGGAGTGTAAACAATACTTTTCCCTTGCTCTTCCTCTTGAATTCTTTCGGCCTTTGGAAGGTGCTCACTAGACACAGGCTTTCATTCATGAGGAGTATCGAGTTTAAGTGGGGCACGGACATTCCCTTGGTCACTTTTTGAGGAAGTTTATCCCCAATATTTGATCAAAGTCATCCATAGGTGCTGTCTTGAAGTTCAGTTTTCTGCTTCACTCTCTAAGTTGCACCGGCATAGACGTAGCAACACCAAGGGTGGGCTTTGTCTTCGAGTTTACGGCTTTCATATTGTCGTCATCTCATTCCAATTACATACCTAGTCTTATCGTTTCCGTTTCAGCTACAAAGTTTTGAGGGGCGTCCGTGTCAACCATGGCGCGGGCACTCCTTCCATTCGTTTGAATTTCTATATATATTAGGTTTGTGGACTTAGTAGATGTCTGTACATGTTTCTCCATGGCATACAAGAGGTGGACTACGCCTATGTGAGTGTAGTCTCGATCATTCTCATTGTTTTTTGACTCTAGTTGATCAATTCTCCCCTGTAGCACACTTAGAGCTCCTTTGTGTGGGATTTGTGCCGTTCCGTCTCATAGGAAACACATACTAGAAGACACCTTCTTACTTGCCAATGTACTGATGCTTCCCTTGGAGTTCTGGGAGATCACCGGCAATGAATTTTTTCGAAAGCTACTTCTCCTAATGTTGGCTTTGATTTCTGTCTTAATTCTGGATGCATTTTGCGCGGGTCTCTGTGATGCATTACCACCATTTCCTTGATTAGTGTTACCCGTCTTAATGGCATAGTTAACAAGTCTATCAGCTATATTTTGTTCAGAAGTCAGATCTTGCACCCACTGTCTAAATAACTTCGTACAAGTCTATGATTGTAGGTTATCTATCAAATGAAAGAGATAATCCTATCATATATGCCTTTGATGTCTAATACGCATGTCGTGAACGCTTTAATGTATCCCTGATTGTCCCCGTATGCTTACTCTATTTTAGCTTTTTTCGTGCCTTGAATTCAGTATTTTTAGCGTAAATTGTGTCATTAGTTCTATCTTGAGGTCTTCCCACGAATCGTTGCTTAATCTTCCCTGGGCAATTTCCTTATATTTAGTGCACCACCTTCGGTCAACCTCTTTTGGTGATAGTAGCTCTTCATCAGTTTATAGTAGGAGCTGAGCTCTTCCGCTAGCTTACTAGCTCTGGTAGTAAGGCTCTTCGGTTAATAGTTTCACTGGAAACTGCTTCCTATATTAGACGTAGCAACACCAAGGGTGTGCTTTGTCTTCGAGTTTACGGCTTTCGTATTGTCGTCATCTCATTCCAATTACATACCTAGTCTTATCGTTTCCGTTTCAGCTACAAAGTTTTGAGGGGCGTCCGTGTCAACCATGGCGCGGGCACTCCTTCCATTCGTTTGAATTTCTATATATATAAATAAAAATAAAAATAAAATAAAATCAAATAAAATCTTTTCTAAGCAAAGCAAGTCAAAACAAATCAAATCTCTTATAATTTGGAAAGCAAATTAAGGAAAATCAAATCTCTTCTAATTTAAAATGTCCTTGATATGTACATTAGAAAGCACACGGGGAGGAAGACTATTATCGAAGTGATTGCTTTTTCTACTAAATTTTGTTGTCAAACATAACCTGATTGAGCAATTTGTATATGGCACATGGCTGGCCGTTTATTCATAACCCTAAGCTAACCTGAAAATGAAGGTCACTAATGGAATGACATTATTCCATCAGTGATCAAGTACTATATTAATTCCAAAAAGGGATCGTAGTTGGATGAAATGTGGTATGTGCTTCCTGTGCTTATTATCTAAGTCTTCAAATGCCAGTCTTTTGGTAGGGACCCTTCCCTACAAGCTGTAAGCAAGTACAGGCTTTAGTGATGTCATTTATTCTATTGATACTATCTAAAGCTGAGCTCTGCTGCTGATTCCCTTCCATACAACCAACTGGGGTGCTAAGTGTTAGAATCTAAAACTAACCATGTCATTTTTTACATGGTTTTTCTGGCATCATTGTATTCCTCTAAGAATTTAATTTAAATTTTTTCATTGTAGAAAAATTAGATATTCCATTGTAAATGTTGGGGAATTTTTATATAAGCCCAAAATTTTCTATATAGAGAATGAATCATGAAATCATTCTTCATGTTAGATTATTATATATTGTTATTGGTTGCTTGCTTGTACTTCCGCATTCTCAATTTGCGGCTAACTTGCGTTTTATGTATTCAATACTATTGCTTGCTTGTACTTGCATATCGGGATCGACCCTTATACTTAAGTTTGCCTAAGGGTTGGTGGGCATTTGGCCTCCAATAGGTACGGATGTGCCACACAGTATTGGGTTTAGATATTTGGACCATGACACTTAGGGGGTGGGGGAGGGGGTTCTCTCATGGGCGGAGTAAATTTAAGATCTAGTCCTTATTTTACAGCATCTATATTTGTGTGTTCGATTTTCACAGGTTAAAGAAGCTCTAACCCAATTTGAAACTGCACTTGCATCAAATCCGAACCCCATGGAGGCTCAAGCTGCACTCTATAACAAAGCATGTTGTCATGCCTACAGGTACTATTTTCTCATCCCAGACCTGTTTCTCGTTTACATCTTTTTAAAAATTTTTCACTAGAAATTTACTATCTCATAGTGATTTCATCAGTTCTACCCCAAAAAGATGATCCAAAGTGTATGTTTTTTCCAAGGGAGGGGAGCAGGTGATTGTTGTGTCATGTTCCATTTTTAGGTAAGTATAGATATTGAATCGACCATATCACTTACCCTCCCCCCTAGAAAATAGTATATCATGATATTTCATAATTAATCTTACCATAGTTAATTGGTATTATGGTGCATAGTGTGCTCAAGACTGTGATTAGTTTTGCATGTTTTAATACTTCCCTGGGGCATTTCTTTGTTTCACCCAGTTCTCTTAATATAGTTTTTGAGATGTAATATATGTTTTGATATTAAGTCCCTGTCCAGGTTGGCAAACAGGAAAAAGGGAAAAAGGGAAAAACTGGTGCTTTGTGAAGCGAGCATGTTGTAGTAAAGAAGTAAAAAAAACTTGTCTTGGGAATGTAGGATGTCAAGCATGAGGTACAAAAAGCAAATCACATTGTTTGCACCTTATGTATTTGTATGAAATCAATACAATAGATACCAAAAATAGAGTTAAGAACCAAAACATTTTTTATTCAAACTTGTATACAGATATAGAATCAAGGAAAAAAGGTGCTTGAATTGATGAACAAAAACAGTTTAGATTAGGTACCTAGAGCAAACTTATCAAAACTAGGTTTCAACTCTCCTTTCCATTTACAGTTTTTTTCATATGCTACTTTTAAAGCCTTTTTATTCGTCTCCCTGTGTGTAAGTGTCATTATTTCCCAAATATTCTCACCTCACATCCTCTAGCATGATAAATGAAATCTTTCAATTGTCTTGATTAATATCCTATTTTGTGAAAATCCATGTGTAGCTCTCAATGAAACATTGCTGGAGATAAATATTTGTATGAACAAAGACTAATTTTTTTTTGTCCTCGTACAAATTCAAACTATTTATCTTTGCTGTAATTTATTTTTCACTTTCTGCATGTATTTGAACTTTATTAATGAAATTCGCACAATTTTCAATATGTGTTGTTCAGTCTTTTTATTATGTTTATATGTGCCAATTCTTTGAGTTTACAAGTTGCTGCTTCAGAATTTTAATGCAAAAGATTTGCGAGAATGCGAGAGGCTAGTGCTCTATCTACAGATTACTGCTTCGGAACTTTAGTTTCAAGCTTCATGAGAATGCAAGAGGCTGAGAGCTTCTCACTACAAACTCTTGCTTTAGAATTTTAATTCCCAAATTACACAAGAACCTGAGCGAGGTTGAGTTGGAGACATCAAGTGCATGGTCCTACCCGAGCAAGAGAGCATTTGGCTACGGAGCTAAGAATTGTGGGGCCTTTCTAAGCTAGAGGGAGTTGGACCAAGGAGAAGCTGACAAGTGCTCTGGCTTAACAGAGCTAATGAGTGCTTGGCTGAGACAAACCTATTAATTGCTTGACATAGCCTGAGTTAGGGGCTTAAGTTTCAGGCAGTTCTTTCAGGTTCTTAGGGCTAGATGAATTGGAGAGTGTTGAGCTGAGGTAGAGCTATCAAGCGCTGAGGTTTGACCAATCTGGCTGTTGCTTTTGGCATCTTAGTGGAACTTGAGAGTTGGCAATTTTGCTAATTACCCCGTTTGAACACCGAATCTATTTAAGAGCTTTCAGAGGGTGGGAAGACAAGTTCATCAATCTCAGACCCTTTTGTTCCGGAAGTTAACTTCAATGACAAGGAATGAATTCTTATTGAATATATTCTTGAACAAGGTCTGTCTGTAGTCCTTGGGCAAGCAGATGATGACTAATGTTGGAGAAGATTTGATCCAACATATTCCTGTTTCTGAATTTCGGCCTTGTGTACTTTTTTCTTGGGGGGAGGAGTAACTTTTGATAAGCTGCCTTGTTGTTTGCTCATAACCATGTTAATGACTTGTGGCATCTTGGTGCTTATGGGGATCCTTGTTGTGAGGCTTTCTACTGGATGCTCTTCTCAGATTTGGCCTGCCATCCACAATCTCGTTGTGGTCGGTGCACTTCTGTGTGTGGTGGCCATGGCTGCAGTGGAAATGGAAACACTTCGTCTGATTGTGCCCTCTTGAGTTACTGAGCTTCCTAGGCCACCTGACCTTGTTTTCTCCTCCGATCAGCATCAATCATGACTCCTTGTGTCATTCAGAGAGGAGTCAGAAGAATCTGAATTTGTGTTCTTTGTCTGCTTATATTGTTGTCTGGCCATGTCCTCTTCGGGATCTTGCGGTCATCAGCTCAGAATGATTTCTCTTTTTCGTTGAAAAGGCTATTCTTTATCCTGTGCCTTGTTAGCTTCTTAGCAATGCACATATTGGCTCAAGCCTGAATCTCGGTGTAGTTCTTTAGTGGCCTCTTTACGAGGGTTTGATAGAAGTGGCTGGGGTAGACCATGCAATAAAAGTTACATGGAGGATTTCATCGGTCAGATTTGGGATCTCCTAGAACTACTCGTTGAAGAAACTGTTGAAATCAAAAAGAGACTGGTCGTACTGCTTGCAGATGCCTATAATATTGGACAAATACTTGATGGTGTGTCAGTTGCTCATAAATTGCGCTGTGAAACTTCGATTGAGCTTGTTGAAGAAATTTACACAATTGGGCCTTTCATAGTTGAATAAAAACTGAGTAATGGGAATTGCCTGTGATGAAGAACTTTCAATCACTAGGGAAATTTTATGACAAGAGAGGAAATAAGGTGGCAAAAAGTGAATAAAGTGATGAGAATGAGAGGAAGTGAGAGAGATTAATGAGGCAAATGAGAAAAAGGGAGTTCAGAGAATTTGGATTTGTCATCCTTCTTGTTTACTGTAGCTAGCTTATATTGCAATCTTACAGGACTGAATCAGGAAGCTATGAGAATCCAAGCATAGGGAATTACAAACTACTAACAACAATTGGTTAAGCTAAAACAAGAAGTTTGGTAGTTGGTGTTCCCAATTTCTTTGTTTCTTGCTGATCTGTTTACCTGCTCTTGTTTGCAGCTTGTTGCTGACTAGACTGGATGGATTATTTTGATGATGTGGAGCTTAATAGATCTTCTTCGTGATAATGTCACTCCATTGAAAGAACAGCCTTGTCCTCAAGGCTGGAAGGAAATTGAGCAGTTATAAAATCAGTGTCTTCCGACGTGGCATCCTCATTGTCCAAATTTGTCCAATGAATGTGTAGTTGTTAAACTTGTTGGTTGCTTCTGAATATTGTTCTTGTGTCCAATACTGCAGCAGGAGCTGTAATGCAATTGAATTGGTTATCTAGTAGTGGAAGCTGCTTGGACATGTTTGGCTGGAACAATCTATTTCTTAAGAAGACTAATATAACAGATTGGAGTGGGTTTTGGAGTAAGTAATTGTAGCTTGTAAGCAGTTTGTCCCACCTTGTGGTTTATTACATGACATCATAATTTGATGTTACAAAATTATACTGAGACCTTTCATGCAGGTAGGAACTTACCTAATAAGGAATTTCGCATTGGCAATCACTAGAAAAGTGTCATAATACTTGAATGATGGTTAGAGATTTTTCCATAGTACCAATAAAGTTTAGCTTGAGGTAAACATAATCTCCAACTTTGAAAGATATTTCTGATCTGGCTCTATCTGCATATGGCTTCATTTGGTTCTAAGCTGGAGTCAAGTGGTCTTTGAACAAATTAGAGTGGTATTATCTGACCTGATTTTCCTGAAGAATTTGTTCAATCAATGCTATTGTGGTTAGGCTAGAGTAAGGTACTCCAAATTAAGTTGAGGTGGAGGATAGTCATATAAAGCCTGAAAAGGGAGACATTGGTTGAAGAATTGCGAAGTGTTGTATCACTTTTCTGCTAATGGGAACCACTGAGACCATTTGTAAGGTCTGTTGTTGGTTATGAATGTGAGATTACATTCAAGACACTGATAAAATCTTAGGCTCGGCCATCTATTTGAGTATGATAGTTCAAGCTCATGTGTAGTTTTGTGTCCAAGCTATGAAAGAGTTGGAGTAAAAATTAACTTGTAAAGACTTTATCCCTATCTGTAATGATGCAAGTAGGAATTCTATGAAGCTTGACAATGTTGTTGGGGAATACTTCAGCCACCTTTGATGCTTTGAAAGGGTGTGTGAGAGCTAAGAAATGACTTTACTGTATCTACTGCCGCTAAGATGGTGTCGTTTCTCATGATTTGGAAGTCATCCTGTGAAATCCATGGTGATGTGGCTCCATGAATGTGATGGTACTGTTGTATTGGCAGTTGTTGCAAGAGACCTAGATAAGCTAGTCTATCAGTTTTGTTATTTGTCAGACTTCACAAAGAATATGCTGATGAAGTTGAGTGTATAAGCCTGGCCAATAAAAGATATGGCTCATTTTCTTGTAAGAAGCTGCAATTCTAGAGTGACCTTTTATGGCTGTATTATGAATAGTTTGTAGTAAGGTTACCGCAATGCGTTGGATGAGCCAATGTAAATGCTATTTCTGTGTTTGATGAGACCATGTCTATCAGTCTTTTGTTCTTCAAATGCCATAACCATTCAACTGCATTAAATTGCCAAATTCCCAAACTACCAACCGTCATAAATTCTTTACAGAAAAATCTATAAAGAGGGACTCTTATTTTAACATTTGAGATATGAAACAAAACACTATATTCAAGCATTCCTGTTTCTGATTGAAAGTTTTTTTATTTGAATCTGTAGGTGCAAAATCAAACAGCAATTATTCTATTTTAGCTAGGGCTATCACAGTTAGGTTATTCTAGCCATGATATCATCTAGTGGATTGGCCAAGAAGATATTATGGTAACTTTAACAAACCAGGCAGTAAAAGCATGGCAATGCATCAAGGACAGGCTTAATCAACAAAGTATGGACAGAAGCATCAACTAATCCATGGCTTATGAGAAAAGGCTTGCTTGTGCTATAATATTCATCAACTTAAGAGTCAGTCGTAGTTGTGTGAAATTTATTACGTGGTTGTAAGGTAGTTGCATACTTGTTACCCTGCAAATAGTCTATATATACACTAAGCTGCACCAATTTAGAATAATGAACTAAGTCCTTTCTTGGATTGCTTTACCCCTATTGTCTAATCTCTCAATCTCCTCCTTTCCTCTAGCTTCTCATCTGCTCCTGTTATCCGTCATTCCCACTAATTCTGCTTTGGTTACCTTAGTATATAGTGATTGTAGAGATACTACACATGTGACAGGGTTTTAGGAATCACACTGATCAAAAAGGTTATGATAGTATTTTCAATTGTCATCAAAATGGTTCGACCAAACTCATTTGTCTGTTTTTTTCTTAAAAAATTCGTACTAAGATTCTCAAATAATTTCTAGCAATCGTCACACACAAAATTCATAATTTTAAGGCATCCACATAATATGAAATAAGGATCTAAATTATAACTTTAAAATTGTAAATTTCTCATACATTAATGTAAATTTTCACCTATCAAAGGGCACAAAATAAAGGTGCACCAATTAAAACATAAAACAAATTTAAGGGAAAAGAAAAGAAACAATATTGGACTTCAAATGTGAGGCGAGTTTGATGTAGCTTCATAATCATAACATATATTTTTATAATAAATGCTTTATTATTTAAAAAATGACAAAAATTTATATGGGTGGGCTGGATGAATGTGGATGTACACTTAGTTGGAAAAATTCTTCTCTTTTGTTGATATCTCTAGATTTTTCTGCTGATTTGTAATGCTGAGTTGATGTATTCTTGTTTAATATCTTTTCTGAGGCAGGGGTGAAGGAAAGAAAGCTGCTGATTGTTTGCGCGCTGCTCTGAGAGAGTATAAGCTCAAGTTTGGCACTATCCTTAATGATCCTGACTTAGCTGCCTTCAGAGCTTTACCAGAATTCAAGGAATTGCAAGAAGAGGTGCAGCAATAAACTTTAGGAGATGAACTATTTAGTTATTGCTCAATTTGATTTAGTGTATTAAACCATTTAGCCTTTTAACGCTGAAGATTGCAGTAAACTTGGGGTATCTTTCCTTGGCCAATCAATGAAAAGTAAAAACACATGAGATCATTAGCAAATGACCATGGCATCATACTCATTAGCCCCGTTGTAAGATGGTTTATCTGCCTCTTCCTTTTCTGTTCTCATCACCTTTGATTTATGTGTAGGCTAGTCTTGGTGGTGAGGATATAGGTTACAGTTTTCGGAGAGATCTCAAACTCATCAGTGAAGTCCAAGCCCCATTTCGCGGAGTTCGGCGATTCTTCTATGTAGCATTCTCTGCAGCTGCTGGAATTGCAACTTTCTTTACTATACCCAGACTATTCCGTGCTATTCAAGGAGGAGATGCTCCTGATTTGTGGGAGACAGCTGGGAATGCTGCAGTGAACATTGGAGGTAGTCAATGACTCTTGATTTCCCAAATTAATTGCAATTCTTCAGATGTTTTACACAGACTTCAAGCCCTACAAATCTGTGTATTCAGACTTAAAATGTAAGGCCAATGGGAAATGGTTTCTGCCAATTATTTCACATTACCCTTTAACATGATTTGTTAAAATGATTACAAGGAGTCAGCAAAGTGCAGGTATTGTTGTTTTGGTGGCATTATTTTTTTGGGACAATAAGAAAGAGGAGGAACAGCTTGTACAAATATCTCGAGATGAGACTTTGTCTAGATTGCCTTTACGCCTTTCCACTAATCGAGTAGTGGAACTTGTTCAGCTACGGGACACTTCCAGACCGGTTAGTATTAGATCTACACATTATTGCTGTAGTATGTATATTTTAAATTTGAAAGTCTGGTGCTTTCAACAAAATTAAGCACTGCTATAACTCAGCCTCGTTCTGAGTCTTGTGATCATAATTCATAAGACATATTGCACTGCCAACTGACCAGGTAAGATGATATCTGTAATGCTGGTTTTACTTTATTATTTCTGCCCCTGTACTGGATGCTAGCCATACATTTGATGCTGTAACTTTTTGTGTGCTTGATCCATCCCCTCAAGCTGAATGCCATTTCATATTAGGTTATTTTAGCTGGAAAGAAAGAGAGTGTGACTTTAGCGATGCAAAAGGCTGAAAGGTTCAGGACGGAGCTTCTTAGAAGAGGAATTCTATTAGTTCCTGTTATATGGGGTGAGGGGAGGGCACCTCAAGTGGAGAAGAAAGGTTTTGGAATTTCTGAAAGGGAGTCAACCTCTCTCCCTTCCATTGGGGTAAGTTCTGAAGTTATCAGTATCTTATATTTATATATTTATTGTACACGTAATTTCTTTTTTTATTCTCATTTTCATATATTTTTTATGTTTCATTGTCACCTATAATTTTATTTTTGGTTGCTATGTGTTAGAATCGAAATCGAGCCGTGTAAATCTTTATATAAATTTTCTTACATCCTTGAATTTCTTAAGAATTTAGGTGAATTTAATTTGAATTTTAACATTGTATAAAATTAGATCCTTATTGTGAAAATTGAGAACATTCAATATATACTAGTGCGAAAAGTCAAAAGATCCAGAATTCTCTATATGGAGGAAATGAACTCAAGAAATCTTTTTCTATGTTCGATTATTGCCAGTTATTGATTTTTTGCTTGTATTTTTGCACTTTTAACTAGCAACTTATGTTGTACATATTAACATTGGTGGATTTCTTGTGTTTGCACCCCCATATTGACACTCACACAGCTTACTCGAGGGTCAACTTGGATGGTGTCCGGCTCCCAATGTAAACAGACATATTACATGGTTTTGTAGCTATAAAAATCGGATTGCAACAACTATCACTATTTCATTTAATTGATAATTTATAGCGAGTTTAGGATTTAACTTCTGTCTAAAATGAAGCTAAAAAACTTATTGTCTATGCCATTGAGAGGGGCAATAGTATTCAAAGGAACGATGATAATCCATCAAAGAAGTCCGCAGATGTTAATAAATCAAAATACAAAGCTAAAAGTGAGGGAAGTAACTTTGGAAAAAAATCATCTCTGGAAAACTCCCAAAGCTCTAAGGGAAGCAACAATACGTCGATGAGTAAGGTGTTTTATGGTGGGTGTTTGTTGTGCAATGGGTAACATTAGGTGGTATAATGTCCGAATAAAGGAGTTCTGAGCACGCTACAAGGAAAACTGATTAACTAAAGCTAGGAGATGATGAGAACAATGGTGACCAAGCTTGTATGGATGTGGTCCGTCTCTTGTATGCCATGGAGAAGCATACTTAGGCATCCACCAAGTTTATAAACCTAATGTACGTGGAAATCGAACTGAATGGCAAGAATGCTCACTCTATGGTCAACATGGGCACCATTCACAACTTCATGACTCAGATTGGAGCGGATTGATTGGGTATGCGTTTGGAGCGAGATGACAACAACATGAATGCCATAAACTCAAAGGTAAAGTCCACCCTTGGTATTGCCAAGTCCGTGTTGATCTTTACGTTTGCACTTCCTTAAGGTGACTAAATGAGTGCTTATGTGCCACTTAAACTCAATGTTCCTCATAGATGAGAGTTCGTGCCTAGTAAGCACATTCAAAAGGCCGAAAGAATTCTAGAGGAAGGATAAAGACAAGGTGTTGTTTGCACTCTATTATAAAAAGGGTTTGAAGAAAGGCTAGCCTACCTTCCTTGTAATGTTGTCAGTGGATGAAGACATTGAGATTGGGTCTTTGCCACTTGAAATTAGCCTACTCCTAGAGGAAATCGAGGAGTCGATGCCAATAGAGCTGCCTAAGGTTCTTCCATCTCAAAGAGCAATGGATCACTAGATCGAACTAATACCACAGGGTGAGGCTACCTGCTCGAAGAGCATAGAGGATGGCACCTCCAGAGCTAACTGAGCTTTAAAAACAAATGGATGGGTTGATTAGCTCAATGTTCATCTACCATTTAAAAGCTCCTTATGAGGCCCCTCTTCTATTTCAAAAGAAGTAATATGGGAGTTTTTGTCTTTGCATGGACTCCACAACTCTAAATAAGGTGATAGTGAATAACCACTATTCAATTTCTTTGATTGCTAATTTGTTTTTCTAAATGAGTAATGCAAAATACTTCAAAAAGCCCGTCCTTAGATCGAGTTATTACCAAGTTAGAATTGTAAAGGGAGATGAGTGAAAAAACTGCATATGTTACAAGATATAGAGCTTTTGAGTGGCTCGTAATGTCCTCCGACTTGACCAACGCCCTAGCGACATTTTGCACGTTGATGAACCATGTATTCATGAACATTAAGACAAATTTGTGGCAGTCTACTTGGACGATATCATGATATATAGTTCAAGTTTAGAAGATTAATTGAAGCATTGAGACTAATGTTCTAGAATTTAAAGGAGAATCATCTCTACAAGAAGTGTGAGTAGTGTTTGATAAAGCAGAGACTAGTTTCATGGGGCATTACAAGGGGTGAAATCAGATTAGGATGGATTTTAAAAAGGCGTAAATTATTTCAAATTGGCAAGTTTCGACAAGTATAATCAAGCGATGCTCATTACTTAGTCTTTGCTAATTATTATCGAAGCTTTAAAGAAGGGTCTTCAAAGAAGGTTATGCCTTTGACATAGATCTTCAAACAGGATAGTAAGTGGTTAGATTGGAGGCATTTCCAAAAGCCTTTGAGGGATGAAGTGTGTAGCAATAAAGGGGCTTGTGTTCGCTCTCTTGGATGTTATAGGCACTTTGAGCTGCAAACTGATGCATTGGATTTTGTCCTTGAAGGTGTCTTATTGTAAGAAGATCATCCAATAGCCTATAAGAATAGGAATCTGAATGAGGCCGAACGATGCTACGTAGCCTAGGAGAAATAGTTGCTAGTGATCGTGCATTATCTTAAGACATGGAGATACTATTTGCTTGGCTCCAAATTTGTGATGAAAATTGACATCACTGTTGCTGGCCACATCATCGAGCAACCGAAGTTGACTTCAAAGCAGGTTTGATGGAAGTAATTCTTAGAAGAATTCGGCTTGGAGCTAGAACATTAAGCTGGACACTGTAATTGGGCTGTGGCTTCCCTTAGTAGAAGATTGGACCTCGCGAGATTGTCTCGAGTAGCTTACCAATTGACAAGTGATATTGCCACAACTATTAGAGAATAGGTAAAATTAAACCTTGAGAAGGATCCACATCGTGACTTTATTTTGACTAATTCAAGAAGGCAAGACTCGAAGATTTATGGGTTAATGATGGATTGATCTTAATGAAGGGATATCAGGTTTTGATACCTAAGACTTCAGGATTGAGAAGAATGCTCCTTAGATAGTATTATGACACTTCTATGGGCTAGCCATCTGAGGTAACAACATAACCTGAGTCTAATATATAAAGGCTATTGCTAGTCCAAAATGAAGGATGATGTGTTAAGTTATACAAAGACATATCTTACCTATCAGAAAGACAAGATTGAATATCAAGGGCAACAGGGTTGTTGAAATCTCTCACTGTACCTAGGAGGCCCTAAAAAAGTGTTTCCCTTAACTTCATCACTGGGCTACCTAAGTTTGATGAGTACTTGTTCATCTTGGTGGTTGTGGACTTAAGGTACACCACTATTCCAATATTTTGTTCAGGTGAGGAGATGAAGACCTTTTCTTCAAGCACATCATTAGATACTAGTGTCTAAAGCACTAAGTGATAGAGGTTGATGCTTTATCAGAGCCTTCTGGTCAGAATTCTTCAAATTATTTTGGTCAGAATTAAATATTTCATTGAGCTATAATCTTCAAATTGATAGTCAAATGAAGAGACTCAATGGCCTATTCGAGAAATACCTGTGCTATTTTGTAAGTGTCAGTTAGAAGGATTTGGTGAAAATCTTTAATGTTATTCAATTTTTTTTAATACTAAAAAATATTCTTCTTCAAATAAGAGTCTTTTTGAGATTATAACAAGTGAATAGCTGCTTCTTTCAATACAGTGGCTAAGCCATACAAAGGCAGGTGTTGTATTTACAACTTTGCTCGGGAATGGAAGTAGATTATAGAGATTGCCAAAGTCTATTTAGAGAAAGCGTCTCATTGAATAAAGGAGTGAGTAGAGTAGAAGAGGTAGCCTGTGCAATTTAATGTTCGAGATCATGTATTGGTAAATCTTTTTAAAGAGCAAATGCAATTCCTTAGAGAAAGAGACAAATGCCTCCTTCAGAAATATGGAAGCTTTGTTTAGATTATTACTTGTGTGGGGAACACCTTGTATAAGGTAAATCTTTCAGAATAAATAAAGGTCCCCTAGTTTTTCATATGAGCTGTATGAAGTTATATTATTTAGACACGGAATACCCTTCATGCGACCTTATACAGTGGTCTAATATCTGATTGAAGCCACCACCAGTACCAAAACTTGAAGATATCATTGCTGAAAGGGAGGTGACGATGTCAACAAGAAAGAAGTGCTCATGAAGTGGAAGGGAAGACTAATAAGAGAAACTAGTTGGGAGCTTGCTAAGGACGTGAGATCAAAGTTACACTAAAAATCAAGTCAATGAGAATATCAACATATTAGTAGGGGACGATGTTAGAATTTAAGTTGAGTCATTTAAATTTTTACACAATTTTTCTTGCATCATTAGAATTTTTTAGAAATTTAAGTAAATTTAGTTTAAATTTTTATATTATAAAAAAATTGATACTCTATTGTGAAAGTTGTAAACTTTTAATGTATACTTGTGCCAATGGCCACAATGCCTAAAATCCTCTATATAGGAAACGAAGTCAACAAATCTTCTTTCATATTTGATTATTGCATGTTAATATTGTTTGCTTGCTTGTGTTTCCACATTTCCAATTAGCAATTTACATACATTTGACATACTCAATATTGGTGGATTTCTTGTATTTGCATCCTAAAATCTACGCTCACACTTAAGTGTACTTCGGGGTTGATTTGGCTAGTATCTAGCATCCAATGGAAATAGACACTCCGCATGTTTTTGTGATTGTAAGAATTAGACCATGAAACTATGCGCACCTACTACTAACTATTGTCAAAATTTTAAATAAACAAACATTTTTTCTATGATTTAGTAGCCCTAAAATCACTATCAATTGGGAACCAAACCAAGGGAGAATTAGATGAAATAGGAGGCAAAACAGTGGGGGTGAAAAGATAGAGGAACGGAGGGGACTGGGGAACTAGACAGGAGGGTACAACCCCCCAGAGGAAGGATTCTGTAATTACTTCAACTACTGCTGAATTGATACATTCATGTTCTTTACGCAGCCTATGTGCCTTCTAATCACTAAATAACAACTTTACAACCAGCACACACTTCCTCTACTACATTTGTTACAATTCTTAACCACTTGCTACTGATTCAGCTCGGTTAGTTGCTGCATCTGCCCCCATCCTTGCTGACCTGCCATGTCATTGCTGAATCCTTGCTGACTTGCTGTTTTTCTTGCCATGTCAGATGCTGAATTAGTGTATTGCCATTCCTATATGACCATATCCCCTGGATGACTGCATCCTTGTCCTTGAGGATGGAAAGATGGAATTGAGGTTTAATAAAGGATGCATCTTCCCATTGGCCTCTCTTCTGGAGTTAGTCGTTCTAATGAACTAAGTATTGGAGGAATGATCTACTTGCTCTATGGACGGTTTTGGTTTCTGTAACTTACATTGGTTGAATTAAGTTTTTATCATCCATATCTATAGAAGGTAAGGTAGTCTGTACCAATGTTTGTTGGCCATTTTGCTTTTTCAACCAGGACACATGAAAAACAGGATGAATTGGATGATACTGGAAATATCTAAGCTCTTGCTCCTACTTTAGCCTCCACCCCATAACATTTCAAGGAGAGTTTCAGATTCTTCCTAGAGATAGGGAAGTCTGCCCAAATGGATAAGATTTAAGGTAAATCATGGTGCCTCCCTGTTAAGTGACTTCAAATCTCTTTCTTTCAGCATATAGTTTCATCTGATTCTGATCCACAATGATTCTTCCCTGAGAAATCTGTTGATTGACATTCTGTCTTTCATTACATTCTATACTGATGCTGCTTTAGTTCCAGGAATGTAATCGAGCTGGAGATGTGAAGGCTAATAGCCATATGAAAGAGCTTAGAGAGTCTTTTTAAGAATGCCTAAATGGCCACCAACAGCCAGAGGCATGAATGCCAGCGATGAATTTGTTTCTGAGATTGAATGAATTGCCCACATATAGGGAAACTTTGTAAATAAGAATTTCTCGAGCATAAGAAAAGGTCTGGCCTGGCCTTAGAGTCCACAATAGGTGAAGTAATCAGTGAGGTCACAAAGGCATGAGAACCATCATTTGCATAACTTCTTGCAACCATAATGAAGTGATGGATGCAATTGCTTTACATGAAGCTGTTGCAGGTGCTCCTGTCTGTATAGTGCATCAACAACTATATTATCCTCCCCTTTCCTGTACAGAATTGTATAATGGAGTCAAGTAGTTTGGTAAGGCTTTTCTGTTGAAGTGTGGTAGTCACTCTTTGCTCTTGTAGATGCTTGAGACTGTGATGATCAGTCTTGCTAACAAAGTGGCTACCTTAAAGCTAAGGTCTCCATTTTGTACTGCCATAATAATAGCCAAGAGTTCCTTTTCATAAATGGATAAGCTTTGATTCTTAGTCCCATATGGTTTACTTAAGAAAGCCAAAGGCTTGTGTTGCTGCATCAATACAGCCCTCATCTCCATATCTTAAGCATCTATTTCCACAATAAATGGCTGTAAAAAAAATAGGAAGAGCTAGACTAGGGGCTTGAGTGATAGCCTGTTTCAGATTGTTAAAAAGCAGTAGTGGCTAATTCACTCCAACAAAAGGCATCCTTCCTCAATAAATCTGTAAGGCTTACTGATGTGCCATATCCTCATACAATCTTTTTGGAATATCTTGTAAGAACAAGAAAGCCTCTCTAGTCCTTGTAAGACTGAGGTAGTGGTTAATGTGGCAATTTGGAAATTTTCAATGGGTCTGTGGCAACCCTATCCTTTGAAACAATGTGACCTAAGTATTCTGCTTGTGGTAGGCTAAAGGATCATTTCGCAAACAGTTGAGGATCTTTGTGGATTTGGAAAACAATATGGAGGTGCTGAATGTGCACAAACAGGAGAATTTATCTTGGAAGCGGAAGAATGATTGAAACTATGCCAAAAAAAAAAAAAATTGTTGGACCATAGACCATATGTCATCTGACAAGACTTACATAAATTTTCTCAATTATTGTTAAAAAATTATGATTCATTAAGGAGTGAGGGGTAGCTGGTGCATTGGCTATTCCAAAACAAATAACCTTGAAATCAAAGTGGCCATGATGAGTACAAAAAGTTGCTTTAGGGATATCTTCTTGATGCATTCAGATTTGAAGATATCCATCTCAAATATCTAACTTGTAAGACAGGGGAGCAAAATAATCAACATATTGATATTGGAAGATCCAAAGGATTCTTCCAATGCATCATTTCTGGGTCCAAAACAAAATTTAGAAGAGAAGATGAATTCACAGTACCATTGCCTCATGCCAAAGTTGAATTTGGAAAAGCTGGTCATAAAAAAAGCGTTGAGATAGTATATTTCATCCAAATCTCATCTACTAGCAAAAACGTCGAGATAATACCTTTCATCCAAATCTCATCTACTGAAAAATAGAGCCCTCTTGATCACCTAAAGAAATTTTTAGACAGAATTGGCATAATTATTACCGTGAATAATTATTACTGGATGGTTGCAAGGATGTTGGCTTAGCAAAACTATTTTGGAATTGGCTGGAAGTTTCAAAAGAGAGGGATCAAGCAGAACCTGGTCAGAAATTGATGAAATAGAGAATGGTTGAGCCTGTGCCACATAGCTTGATTCATGAGAGAGAATCTTCTGCAGACTGGGGCAGAAATGCATGGAAAAAATGCTTGTTTAGTTCTGCCTTTTAAAAGTGATATATTTCCCATCTTTCTGGAAACAAGCTTGGAGTTGCTGAAATCAAAGAGAGTGGAGCTATACTTTCGTGTAAGCAACTCCTAAGACCATATGATATTTCCCTAAAGGAAGAAGACTCAAGTCAGTGGAGAACTTTTGACGATGCATGATCTATGTAAAATTCTGACAGATTGACCTGCTCAACATTTCTGTGCCATTTGGTGCAGTTACAGATTAGGGAGATGCCTCTACCAAACAACAATAGTTTCCTCTTCCACTTAAGGGGTCTAAAAAACTATAAGTGCTATAACAGTCTATTGAAATAGTAATAGAATGATGCATAATAGACCTTTGATTTGAATGGTAATTTAAGATTGACTACCAGAGGTAGCATGGGGAGAATCTTCCACATGCTGTTCCTCTACGTATTCCAGACCTTTCTCTTCTGAAGTTAACACGGTCAATTACTTACCTTACATCAATGTCCAGGTGAACACTTGTCTGGACATCTGTAATATAATCCCATTGCTTTCTTCTGTTGAAGATAAGAGGGACAAATTTTGGTTGAATTGTAAAAGTAGGGCACAATACAATGGTTTAGTGAAATAAGTTGATGGGGCTATTTTTGAATGAAAGGAAAATATCTGGTGGATGTGAAGGGATGGTGCTTGAAAGTAGTTTCAGTTTTCTAGCCTAGGTGTCAAGGGATTGTTCTTGTAGTTTGGCTATGTCAAATGCTTATGCGAGAGAAGTAGCTTGAAAAACCTTGACCGTAATTCTTGGTTCCTCCTGAAGACAATTGATAAAGCTTGCTACAAAACATGTTTCTGAAAGAAATTAATTGACACCTAACACGTGATTTGAGGTCCAAATTTTTCCTGGAATGCAGTAATTGAGGACTTCTGCTGCATCTTGTAAAAATCCTCTAACATTGGAAAGGGTTTGATTGGAAAAATATTTGCAAACAAGTATGATTGCAAATCTCTCGAATTCCTATCATAGTGGTTATGTAAAAAAATTCAACAAATTTGATTGCAAGTAGGGGTGAACGGATTGGATTGGTGCGAATTGGTGGACAATCCACAACAAAACCGTATATTGTGGTTTGGATTTTTACCAACCCAAATCATCATTCAGACAAACTGTTTGAATCGTCAATGTGTGAGTTGGTTAGAGTGGTTTATATGGTTTGTGGTATTAAGCTTATTAATGTAAAAATTATTTGTTCAATTGTACAAAAAATTAGAAAAAAGCTATAATGTTAATATAATAACAATATGTGTCAGACAATGTGACATTGGAATTCTTTTGACACATGGCCTTTGTCAATCAAAAATAAGAATATCTAATAATTCAGATGACAGTAAAATATTGAAGAATCTATAATTCAATCATTTATATTTAAAGTGATCTAGAAGCACAATATAAATAGGTATTACCAATATATTTTAGTTACAATAGAATATTCTATTCATTATATATATATATATGTGCCTGTGCGCGTGTGTGTTCTTTTCGTTATATGTATATGTGTGTGTGTGTAGCACAATATAAATAGGTATTACCAATATATTTTAGTTACAATAGAAAGTTCTATTCATTACATATTTCTGTGTGTGAGAGGGGGGGGGGGGGGGGTTGGTTCAGTTGGAATTCTGAAATTGCAATTAAAAAGAAAATGTGGTTTGGATAAAAAATCAAACCGCACATGTCAAATTGTCATCGGCAGTTTGGTTGGGCTTGATTTGTGCATTTTGGAACTTTTTTGTTTTAACCCTAATTGCTAGTATGATTCACTTTATTATGATTTGCAGCTGTGTCTATGCTCGCATTTGTCACTAATGTTATCTGCAGTATTAAATTTGCCATGTAACTTTCCGTTAGCATGCTTAAGATCTGAAGAGTTGGTATCTGAACTTTACTGCATTCACACACTGCTGTAGGATGACTTTGCAAAACGAGCTGTGTCTATAACTGCAAAATCAAGGCTGAAAGCTGAGATACGATTTAAAGCTGAGGTTCTTTCACCTGTTCAATGGGAAAGGTTTGTTCTCTTCAGTTCTGCCACTGTTTGTTTACAGCCAATAGAAGAAGTGCCAAACTTCATCTTGGGCTCTTAAATGAAGATGAACTGCTAGTACTCTATTGTTATGCACGACTCAAATATTGGAATGCTTCCATTTCATCAATATGTCGCTGTCGTATTATGCTACATGGACATGTGCACATCATGCTTGTTGCAGCTCGATGTTTGAAAAATTTTCATCTGCTGTACAAATGTTTTCTTTCTAGATTGATTCAAGGTCGAAGAATTGCTTAGTGCTTTTCCTCAAACTTGGTTACTAAATAGCATTTCTGTATATATATGCAATTTGATAGTTCCAGCTAAAGAGTCTTTATGCTTATTCCAGTTGGATAAAGGATCAGCAGAAGGCTGAAGGAGTCACTCCTGGTGAAGATGTTTATATAATACTTCGTTTGGATGGCCGTGTTCGTAGATCTGGCAAGGTAATAAGTTCTCATAATAACTATTTATTAATCAAAATTCAGAAATACCTCTAAAAAAATGAATGTATAAACATGGATTTGGATGTTGCTGACATTGAGAAGTAACCAAATCTTGCTATGCTGTTTATTTTCTGGAGAGCTGAAACTTTTACATCTTGGGTAGAACCATTTTAACCTTTCACATTTATCTGCTCATCCTGTGTGAGAACGAAATAACAATGAACATGTCTGAGTTCACTACAGGTCCAGGAAAAACTGGGAGTAAATTGTGATCAACCAAACTTATAGTTGTGGGTAGGCTCTATCAAAACCGGGATGCCCAACTAGTCTGCTCCTACCAACCCATAAATTTTGTGGTTTGCTTAATATCTATCAGCATTATGAACGGGCACAGCCAGAAAATCAAGCCCCATTATGGTTTATGACTCGGGCAACCGGGCTGTATGAACGGGCACAGCTAGAAAATCAAGCCCAATTATGGTTTTTGACTCAGGCAACTGGGCTGTATCTGGTACTGCCTGACTTGGTGGTTATAAATTTTTACCCAAACCCAGTTATGTTAGGTTAGAATTTGGTTTTGATCATTTGTACCGGTGGGACATTTGATTGTCTTTTATGACATCCTATACATTGCCGTGTTTACATTTCGTGAATGTTGTATTCTATTCTTACTAGTCATTTCCAGCTATATACTCATTGAATGTGAGTCCAGGGCATGCCCGATTGGCAGCAAATAGTGAAGGAGATTCCGCCAATGGAAGAACTTCTGAGCAAGCTCGAAAGGTGAATTTCGGTCTACCAAATTCGGCATTTTGATATTCTTTTTCGTCGGTGTTGTGCCGATGCTTTTGTTGTTATTGGATCATAGAATTCGTGTAAGTAACCCTGTATATTTTAATGCTCACAAAGAAAATCGGTTCTGGTTGAATGATGCTCTTGCTGAAATTCTCTCGTATGGAAACCGAAATGTGCATTGGGTTTGAAATTATCCCATCAAGAGGAAATGTCAAGCTGAGACAAAATGCTCAAAACTGATAATGTGTATATATATAATTTTTTGTTCATTTTGAACGGCTTGTGTTGTTCAATTTAATGCATCATACGTAAAAACATCAAAGGAAATTACAATAATGCTAGTGCAATAACAGTTTTCCATCATAATTTTATTGCAGAATAACATAATAAATATTGTGGAAATAAGAAATAGAAAAATGACAGATGTGCATTTTTCATCATGGCTTTTCAAAGGAAATATTACTAGAAAACATCATTTCATGGGGCGACTCGTCGTCTTCATGACTAGATCAGAATTTGAAGGGTACGTGGGAAGAAAAAGTTGAATTGATGAATAGCGGAGATGGAATGGTTATTTAAATTATTCAATATAATTTTTATTGTTTACTTATTTAACTTTTAATCAATAGTCTAAACGTTTAAATTCATCTTAATAGCTCTGGAAAACTAGATGAAGATACAGAGGGTGCTATTGCTTGGTGAGTAATGTGGTTTATTCATTTGTCTATTGCCATGAGACAAGTCCCATTTATATAATTGCGAGACATCTTATTTACTGGAATACTATTGACTATTTAAAAATCTACTAATTATTATGGTGATATACTGATGTGATGTGGAGCTTTTGAGGTCGGCCGGGTTGAACACACGGTCGAGTGATACATGACATTATTCCCCGGTTTTTAGAGATAATAGGCCTAAAAACTTATGGTTCTATGACATGATTTGAATCCCTACTAAGATTAATTTGATCAAAAAAATTGATTGGTTGTAATGATTTGAGTAGCTATTAATTGGTTTACCATGTTATTATGGTCTCCTACTCTGGATTTTTGAGGGTTTTTTTTTTTTTTTGGGCTATAGTTACTTTTTAGATATGTTTGTATATTTTGATTTTCTCTAAATGTCATTTTCTTGTATATTTATTTACGTTGATTTATTATATTATTACTTATCCAAAAACAAATAGTTTTTTGGAAGTTACAAAATTTATATTTAAAAAACTTCAAGCTTAATAAAGCTTGTAAGAATTAGAATGTCAAATTTGACTTTATTTGACAAAAAATTAAATTGATTTAACGCAAAAGTACAAATTTGTTCCTACTATGTCTTCTGTACTATTACCCCTGAAATTACTTGAAATATCATTTCATCTATCATGATGGTAGTGACCTTGCCAATAAAATACTAAGATTAGCAACAATAGAGATTTGACCTAAAAATCTGCTAGCCTAAATCTTTTATTGGCAAGGGTCCCACTTATTGGAGAATAAATAAGACAAACGCGAGGTTTTTCTCCTTGTTTAGGTTTATCATTTTTTAGAATTAAGATGTCATAATTTTGGTATGAATTCAAACATAATGACGCAATTAAAATAAACTATAAACCGAATGTTGAAATTGAGACTGTGTCGGACTCTGCAAAATAAAATTTAATATCCTCAATTAATTTTAAATAAAAAAATAAAATGTTATTGGATTAGCTAAACTCTCATTGTTTGACCTGAACTTTAATGTACCGGTCTAATACTCATCCAAAACATAACAAAAATCATATACCAATAATACCACCTGTGAAAACATATAATAGCCTATAAATGGGAACTTATCAGCCTAAATATAATAATGTGACAAAC
>JAODPA010070103.1:0-31711 GCA_025585075.1 Nepenthes mirabilis | reverse complement strand
AGATAAAATTAGAAAAAGGTTTTTGACATTCTCACAACTCTGCACCCAGTTCACAGCTCCTCCATGAACGTGCTGATCGGAATGGGGACGTTCAACCCTCTGAAGCTCAAACTCCGGTGATCAAAATAGCGAAAACATTTTAGGTGTAGAGCTACAGACCATCTTAATTTCTTACCGTTCCGATAATGGCCGCCGCTGTCCAAATCTTACCTTCTTCCTCCTCTGATTCTGATTATGATTCAGACGGCGCCGCCTCCGCCTCCGCCGCCACTGCCCTCCGCCACTTTGACCTTTCCAATTCCATCTTCAAAACATACCTCGAAATCAACGGCCAAACTTCATCGTCATCACCATCTCTAGACCTCACGAAGATCCAATCTTTCTTGAACTCATCTTCCTCTGGAGCACTTTCCTGCCTCATTTGCCTCGAACGGATCAAACCCTCTGATCCGACATGGTCATGCACGTCCCTTTGCTTCGACGTCTTCCACCTCCTCTGTATCCAAAGCTGGGCCCAACAGGCGTCATCCCTGTCCGCCGCCCGCGCAGCCACGCGCCTCCCGATCTCGGCAGAGAAAGCGTCCGAAACTTCTATATGGAATTGCCCGAAATGTAGATTTGAGTACCCAAAATCTTCAATTCCAAAAAGGTACTTTTGCTTTTGTGGAAAATTGGAAGACCCACCTAATGATCCATGGGTTTTGCCGCATTCTTGTGGTGAGATATGTGGTAGACCATTGAAACACAATTGTGGGCACAATTGTTTGTTGTTGTGTCACCCTGGACCGTGCCCGTCGTGCCCTAAGCTTGTGAAATCACGGTGTTTTTGTGGTTCAATTGAGGATGTTCGACGGTGTGGGTTTAAGGATTTTTCATGTAATGGACGATGTAATAAGATTTTAGACTGTGGGCTTCATAGCTGCAGTGAAGTTTGCCATGAAGGAGAATGCCCACCTTGTAGGGAGAAGGATGTGTACAGGTGCCAATGTGGGATGGTGGAGGAGGAGAGAGAGTGCTGCGAGAGAAATTTCCGTTGTGATAATGTGTGTGAAGGGCTCCTAGGGTGTGGCAAGCATGTTTGCAGTAGAGGATGTCATGAGGGCGAGTGTGGGGAATGCCCACTTCAGGGGAGGAGGACATGCCCTTGTGGGACGAGAGTTTATGAGGGGATGGCTTGTGATGTTGCTGCGCCATTGTGTGGGGCGACGTGCAATAAAAGGTTGAGTTGTGGGATCCATAGGTGTCCTGAGAGGTGTCACCGGGGGCCGTGCATTGAAACTTGTAGAACTGTGATAACAAAGTCATGCCGGTGTGGGAGCTTGAAGAAACAGGTAAAAATCTTGGTTTTCATACCCTATATTCAAGTTGATATGCTTGCCAATTTTGTTTATGATGTATAATATTGAGTGACTAGTAGTGGTAGTGTAGGTTCCATGCTATCAAGATTTAGTATGTGAAAGGAAGTGTATGAGGGAACGAGATTGTGGGCGACATGCTTGCAAACGCCGCTGCTGTGATGGGGACTGCCCACCTTGTTCAGAGGTGTGCCTTGGTATTTTCTATCCATTGCATTAGTTTCTTTTCTGGGGAAAAAAAAAAGTTCCGAAGGTATTGAATTTTCAAGATTTTAGATATGTGGCAGGAAGCTTCGGTGTAAGAACCATAAATGTCCTTCTCCTTGCCATAGGTATGCTACGGTAACCCATGAGATCTTCTCTGTTATTAGCTTTGCATTTCTATTTAATCTAGAAACAAGTCAAAATAATATATTTGGTTATTGCAATTTCAGTTCCTTTTTCATTTGGTTCCCTTTAATTGGTTGGACAGTGGAATGTAATTGAGTTAGAACCTCAAATAAATTTGTATCTAGTAGTTGGCTTAGGCTTGGTTTGGTGAAGCTGCTGGTTGCAAGAGGAAATTTTGGAACCACAGCCTGCAAGTTCATTTTACAGACATCTGAGGAGCATTTACAACATGGGCTTAAGAGCTGCTGAACACAGAAAAACACTTTCCAAATGCATTTGCATGTCTCTATTGCTTAAATCAGGGATATGATCGGTGAAATGACTGGAGATTAATCCAGTTCCATTCAAGGAAAATTATATCGCCTTCATTTTCAAATGACCATTCATCTCTCACTAAGTTCTTGCTGTTGATTCTCCATGGCTTTTGTCTTCCTTGCAGTGCTATGGTTGATGAACTGAATTGCTTAAAGAAAGTGTGTTATATGCTAGATTCAGTATTTTGTGTATGGCAAATAGAACATTGTTTGTAACCCATATCTAAATAAATTTTTGTTGTGCATGTCATGTAGAATATTGTTTGTAACCAGTCTCTTCATTTTTAAGTAAGAAAGTATTTATTGCTTACAAGATGCACTCAAGGTGTGTAATCCAAATACAGAGGTACATCCTCATTCACCATACAATTGTGAGCTGACACAAACAAATGCAACGGCTCATCAACATAGCACCTTGGGAATCGGCATCGAGAAAACGAGGAAAAAGGCCCAACAAGAGAGAATCAAAAACGCCAGAATATCAAAAAATAGTGGAAAATGTAATAGTCCATCCTAAAAGGATGTGAGTACCAATCCTCTCTCTTGCCTTCACTATAATTCACGCTTCATTGAAGGCTCTTTAATTCTCCTTCATCTTGCCACTTTTTATGAATTTGTCCTTTCTCCTTTGATGCCTTCAATTCCCCAATTCTTCTGTTTTTCAATGTCTTCAACACACTTCATAGCGTTATTCTTCTGTCCCCCAAATGGTAGCCCCAAGAATTTACTAAAATCTAAATCTCATTCATCCCTAAGCCCAAAACTCTTCTTTAAATTCTACTGGATCCTCTGTCGTAACTTCCTCAAAGTTAAATGATTAGATTTGGAAACATGTCCTCCAAGCATATCCTTCCTATTTCAACATACAAATGCTGTAGGTGTACAATCAGCCTCATCAAAAGAGCAAGTAGTCAAACGAACGAAGACCTCTTTAATGGAAGGACGATCACCTATAAAATCAGATTGCATGCTTTAAATAAGGAAACCCTTATCATAATCAAACAAATTATTGCCATCAACCATGCTACTGCTGTTGTGAAGCTCCTGGCTTTGTTGTTTGTATCCTACTTATCAGGTACTGAACACAGTACTTATTCTTCAATTTATGGGCAATATATTCTCAGAAGTTACCTTATCTGCTTCTTTTGTATTTTTAATTTGAGTGTTATGTTAGATGAACAACTACCTGTAGGTCTGTTTATCTCTCTCTCTCTCTGTCTTTTTTCTTTTTTCTTTTTTTTTTTTGGGTGGGGAGGTGTTCTACTTCTCCCACGCTGAATTTTTTGTTTCCAGCCTAATAAATTTATTAAGTTCAAGTATGGCTCTGTGATGCAAACAAGGCTAGTTTAGTGGTTTACTACCACTTGCTCAGGCTAATGGCCTGGTTTCAATTCCTTCAGACTCTCTCCTCCGGATCTTCTACTTATCAAATAAAGCTTGATGTTGTGTAATTGAAATTAATATGATGCAAAGGCAGTATTATGATGGTTTTGTTGTTCCAGGGGTCCTTGTGCACCTTGCCCTCTTATGGTCACAATCTCATGTGCTTGTGGTGAAGCACAGTTCGAGGTGAGATTTTGACTTCTTGAAGTACGCTGTTCATTCCTAATTGAGTTGATGAAGTACTTGCTCTTGCCAAATAAACGTCCCCCCCCCCTCCCCCCTTAAAATTATGGTTATCTTTCTCATGCTTCATATTTTTTGAAGTAATTCAAAATTTCTCTCTCACTTTCTCAGATTTTCATTTACCTTCTTATTCCCTGTCGTAGCACTTGGAATGACTTCCATAGACGTTCATAAGGTCACTTTTGCCAGGAAAGCCTTTCCACATCAAAGCAACTAAAGCTTTCATTGACCCTAGACCATTTTTTCTATCACTCAAGAAAAACTCTTTATCGCAATGCAGCTAACCATACCTTGCTTGTCATAGCTGATTTAATAATTTAATTAAATCTAGATATTTAGTAGCAACTTGCATTCAGTCTGTTTTAGTTTTAATGGTGAGAAAGAGAGAAGAATGGATTGTTAAGGAAGATAAGATAAAGGGATAGTAAAGGAAGTAGATTTGTTTAAAAGAAAGGAAAGAAATTAAATTTTAAAGTTTCCTTTATGACATGATTTATAAAATTCTTATGATACTTATGTCAAAAGACATTGTTCATTTTTGTCTTGTTCTTCCCTCCCTTGCATCCTCTCAAATTGAGAAGATTGCAATAAGTTGCTTGGAGGAAGATGCTTGTCTCTTAGCACTTTCTTTTCCTACTTGTTATATGAAACTAACAGTGGAAAATCCTCTTATCTCTACCCTTTCCCTTCACATTCCTCAAACCAGCAGAGTTGAGGAGTCAGAAGTGAGCCTTTATTTGTTCTTGTTTTGCCTTTCTTTTCAAGTATTGATCTCCCTTTATTTTATACCAGGTTCCTTGTGGTACTGAAGCAGGACAGAAGCCACCGCGTTGTCGTAAACCATGCTGCATAAGTCCTTTATGCAGGCATGGATCAAATTATAAGGTGCTAAAGATTGCTGCAGCTTTTTTTTTTTTTTTTAATTTTCACTTATATTTCTAAAAATTAGCAATGATTTATAGCTTTAATTTCGTTTCATTTCTCATTTTGATTGTGTTTGAAAACCTGCAAGTGCTGTTCTGATTTTCATGCAAACATTTATTTCTTATAACTCTTTTTGCGGGGTCTGTGTCTGTACTATTCTGAAATTTTTTTCACCTAAAATCAAATTATTTGTTTGTCACATAAGTGTTCAATTCCTTTATCTACTAACGGCATTTCCTATTATGTAGATTCTTAAGATTATAGTAACTCTAGCTTTTCTAGTACTGAAAAAGAGATTGTACTACATAAACTTATCATGTTTTCCAGCTCTAATGAGTTGTGCTTTGTGCATCTTTCTGCAGCCACACAAATGTCATTATGGAGCTTGCCCTCAATGCACGCTTCCTTGTGGAGAAGAATATCCATGTGGCCATGTGTGCAATCTAAGGTCTGATATCTTTTCATTTCTCAAAATATTTTTGGCTTGAATAACCATTACATCAATCTCAGTTTCTCCTTTTCTATTGATGAAATCCTCCATTTCTCTTTTAATTCAGGTGTCATGGCCCTAGAGCTCCTCCTAATCCGGAATTCACACTAAAACCAAAGAAAAAGAAATCAAACAATCAGAGTGAAGCTGCCCCTGGTTCACCATGTCCACCATGTCCACAGCTTGTATGGAGGTCATGTCTTGGTCAACACATCGGAGCAGAGAGAATGGTTGATATTTGACCTTGTTATCCTCTAATTAATGTATTGGTATTCACTTTAGGGAGGGGAAGTTTGCATTTAGCATTACTTGAAAGATCCATTGCCCACTTATATTATATTATATTATTTTATTTGCTCGCAGCATGTTATGGTCTCATTTTTGCTAACTGTTCTTCCTCTAAATTGCCCCTTTCAGATGGTGTGCTCAGATAGAGCTGAATTTTCCTGCGAAAATTTGTGTGGAAACCCTCTTGCCTGTGGCAATCACTATTGCACTAACACTTGCCATGCCTTGAAGAATTCATCTTTTTCGTCAGCTCAGCATAGAAGAGGCAAGTCCTGTGAAGAGTGTACCCTTTCATGTGAAAAGGTATTCTTTCATTGCCCTCAGTTGCTTACTTTTCTTTGTTGCTAACTACACACAAAAAGATAAATTAATGGTATTTGTAGATATTTAGAAGTTTTCCTTATAAAGGATAAAATGAGAGAAAGATGTTTAAGGTGATCTGGACATTTAAAATGTTGGCACGATGAAACACTTGTGAGAAAATATGAATTAGATGTTGTTGGAGGAAAGAAATGAAGTGGCAAATCAAGGAAAATTTGGAGTGAAGTGATAAAAAATGCATTAAAGTTGATTCTAATATTGGAAGTATTTCACCAAATCAAGTGAGGAAGAAAGTGTATTCACAAGTTGAATTCTTTTAGTAAGACTTAATACTTAAAGGCTTTGTTATTACTAGTGCTGCTAACTACGCTCCTATTAGATGACTCCGCCATGTATGTGTTTGGCAAGATCAAAGGTTCCTTCATTTACTGGATTTATATTGTTGTTGTTCCAGCATTTGCAAGGTATGCATGATTGCAATCAACAAGTTAAGGAAAATGCACTAGTGATTAATTTCATGTTTACTATCTTTTCTCAGGAAAGGGTGCCATCATGCCTGCATCCTTGCCCGCTGTCATGTCATCCTGGAGAATGCCATCCTTGCAAGGTGCTTATAAAACGAACATGCCATTGCGGTGCGATGGTCCATGTTTTTGAGTGTATGTATTACAACACTTTGACTGAAAACGAGCAGATAAGTGTTCGTTCATGTCGTGGACCCTGCCATAGGTAATTCCTAGATCTGTTGTTACTTGTTGCTTTAGAAAGATCTAGAAAGATGGGCATTTTTAAGTGGAATTGTTTTGGATCTAGAGCATACGAGACTGACTATAAGGCAGTTATAGTTTTGGATAATTCCTAGATTGACCATTTATGTTTTGTGGGGTAAAGATGTGGGACATGTTGGGATTCAGCCAAAAAACGCACAACTGTCTTAGTAGAATAAACTCATGCCCTCCGTCAAATGTCAATCACCAAACACTTAAGTATAAGGAATACAATGATATATAACGATTTTTAATATGGAGAATCCTTCTAAATCAAAGGAAAATCCATAGGACAAATTTGGAATAAATCCACTGTAAAGATAATGCCGGTTACGAAAATAACTTCTTTTAAAATTCCTTCATTACAATTCGAGTAAATGACTAATTGAACACAACTCTTAACACACTTAGTAGCTTATAAGAGAAAATTTACTAAGAAAAATGAGTAATTAAATGGTAATACGTCCTAAAAAATAATACCAAAACAACATACTCGACCTTGATATAGAACAAAACTCAAATCGAGTCTCAATTGGATGCCAGATTTTTTCCTCATCTCTTTTCTCTCTCTCTCTTTGTGCAGCGCTCCTTATGTTATAAAATAATTTCAGATTTCCAAAAATAGCGTTAAGCATAACTTTATATCAGTGTTGGCGCATGTGCACCACTTAGATGTGCATTAGGCGGGACCCTTCTAGACAAATGGTGCATAAATGTCCATTTGGCGCACATCATGCATAACCTTTTTAAACAAATTATGTACTTGTGTACTTCAAGCGCGCATTAGGCGCTACTCAGCTGAGCCTCAACCGACTCTTGGCAGACCCTCATACAAACATTCTAGAACCCTTTAGAGTCCTTTGTTGCTCGAACAACCTTTAATTGACCTTTGGCCAACTCTCGCACGATCCTTGACTTCTCCGCCCGTGCATTCCACGTGCGAACATTGCATATTATCCTAATGTCCCATCTTTTTGTTATAATACTCATAAAGGAGTGACAAAAAACTCCAAAAACTTTCTCTTACTACCTTGTGGGAGACCCCTTGCCTTTGTTGGCAACCGTTATTTCTTATCTTTTGGTAACTTCCCCCTCATAGGGATCCTAGTGTCGGCCTCCACAAGCTTGAATAATACCCTCTTTCATTCCATTGAAATTGGAGTAGTCCCATTCCCCTTCGGTTTCTTCTCTACTATAGAGTCGCTCCCTTTTACACTCCTCCTTAGCCTCCTCACGCTACCTTGACCAATGTTTTTCTTGGTCATCTTGGCGTCGCTCTTGGCAACCAAAGCTTCCATTAAGTACCGGCTTGAACATGTGCTTTTATTGCCAAAACCAAGACTCCTTTGATGAGTTTCACTACCCTTTTTTCCAAACATTGTGCAAAATCCCTCCTCATAAGCTTCCCAGTTGAAATTACATTCATTCGTATATCTAAAACATGTCGTATGTCCCTCAGCACGAGTTTCATCCCATTACTTGTTCACAAGCTAATGTCCCTAATACCATCCTTGATGAGCCATTATTATCTATTTTCAATGTCCCATGATTCTCGAGCATATAAAAGGTGAAGAGGGACTTCCTCAATGTTGTATGGTGTGAGAAACTGTTATCCATCATTCAACTCATCTTATGGCTCGTAAAGCTATGTGTTTTTCCCGCATAGACGACTAGAAAGTCTCCACAAGTAGCGATAGAGGTCCGATCATTTTCGTTTTGATCTCTCATCTCTTGTGCTTGTTATCGCCCTCCTTCTACTTCCTCTTGAAGCAATCCCGCTTCATATTGCCCTTTTTGTCATAATGGAAGCACTCAATGTCTTGAAACTTAGACCGATAATTGCTCCTCTCCGACTTGCCGGCTTGGTTCCTCAATCTCTTGTGCCCTTGACTGCTAATGGATATTGAGATACTCAACTCCCCCAAAACTTTATTATATTTCTTCTGTCTAGACTCATTCTTAAGTAGAGAAGTGATGACTTCATTAAAGCTAAACATATCGTTCTCAAACAGTAACATCATAACAATATGATTGTACAAGGTTGTAAAAAAAGCCAGTAACACCAATGTGTTGTCTTCTTCCTTAATCATCTCATCGAGTGCCAAAATCTGCATTAAATTTCCCCCAAAACCTTATTATTTTTCTTCTGCCTAAACTCTTTCTTAGGTGGAAAAGAGATGACCTCATCAAAGCTAAACATATCATTCTTAAATAATAGCGTCGTAACAATATGACTGTACGAGGCTAGTAAAAAAAGCCAACAACACCAACGTTGTCTTCTTCGTTGATTGTCTCATCGAGTGCCAACATCTGCGTTAAATTTTGATTGACTTCATTCAAATGCTTCTCAAAGCTTCCCTTTTTTGACAACCAAAGGCCATAGAACTTATTTTTCATATATAATTTTGTTGTCAAGGATTTAGACTTGTATTGACCTTCAAGCTTCATCCAGACGTTTACTAGATTCGACAAGCCAATGATTTCTTGAAGAGTTTGTCAGCGTGGTATAATTCAATTGTGTAATTACTAAGATTCTTTATATCTTGTCACTTCTTATCTTTCATCTTTTCTGGCTTATTCGCCTTGTTCCATAGTGCTCTTACTGTTCCTTCTCGGGTTAAGATTTTTCTCACTCTTTTTTGCCAAAAAATGAAACTATTTTGTCCAATAAATTGCTCAATGTAAAATGACAAGCTCCTTAATGTCGACGCCATCAAATTGTAGTTCTTGCAACCCCTAAAAACTTATTCTTTGATACTACTTGTTAGAATTTGGTAAAAACACATACAATCGGCACAATGAAACATACTTGAATTCTCATCAAACGTCAACCGTTTTGGTAAGAACACATACAATCGGCACAATGAAACAAACTTGAATTCTCATCAAACGTCAACCATCAACACTTGAGCACAAAAAATACATCAATGCTTAATAATTTTTAACGTAAAAATCCTTCTAAATTAAGAAAAAATTATGAAAAAAATTTGAATAAATTTACTATAAAGATAGTACTAGATATAAAAATAATCCCCCCAAAAATTCCTTCACTATACTGCAAATGAATAATTGATGAAACATAACCTTCAACACACCTTGCAGCCCACAAGAAAAAATATACTTAAAAAAATTTACCAAAAGATAATACGTCCTAGAAAAACAACGTTAGAATAATGTTCCTTACCTTAGTGAAAAACGGAACTCAAATCCGACATCATCCAAATGTCAAATATCTTCCTTTTCTTTCTTTCTCTCTTCTCTCTCTTTATGTGAACTCATTGTATTGTAAAATGATCTTAGATGTCCTAAAAGTGCGTTAGACGTAACTTTATATTCATTATTGACGTACGAGCACCCTTTAGGCGTGCATCAGATGCGACCTTTTGGGACAAACAATGCACTTGCGTACCTTGAGCACGCATTAGGCGCTACTCGGCTAAGCCTCGACCAATCCTCAGGCAAATATCGCACGACTCTTCAGCGCCTTTGTTGCTTGACCGATTCTTGACCAACCCTCGCACGAATATCATGTGACCTTTGCTTGACTTCTCTGCCAGAGCATTCCACGCACGAACACTGCACGTTCTTTCGATGTCCCATTCATTTATTGCAATACGTGTGAGTGACCCAAAACCCAGTAAGACTTACTAACCGATGATCATAAAAAAATCAAATGTGGCAAATACGAGGATTTTAAGGTGTAATAATATCTGAATAAGCAAACTTTCATAAATGTTAATGTACAAAGTCAGATGTTTTATCAAACGAGTGCAGGATGACAGAACTGTCAGTTTATTTATTGTCTTGTTTATTTTATCTCATGTTTTTGCTTTCTCCTTTCTTTAGGTGAAAACTGGAAATTTTATCAGTTAAATTACCAAAAACCTGACAGACATTGTTCTTGAATCTTCCTTCTATATTTTGAGTTCATATCTAGACACTGAAGGATATATGGCCTGAAATATGCACATGCTCTTTGATGTTCTTTTGCCTATAAAATTAATGCTTATGCTGTTTGAGTTATCCTTTAAATTATGAACTATTCATGACAATTTTTTTTTATTGCAATTTCCAGGGTTTTGGGATTTTGGAACTATAATTTCTTAGTGAATGTCTCATGATTTACTGTTGTAAAATGTGCAGAAAGTTACCTAATTGCACACATCTATGCCCAGAGACTTGTCATCCTGGACAGTGTCCATCTCCTGAGAAGTGCTGTAAAAAGGTAATAAACTTTGTTGTATTGCCTCCCCTCCCCAAAAAAAGTGTGGGTGCTTTATGATTCATGCCATAAATGCCTTTGTTTATTCAGTGAAAGTCTTTGTGTGTGTTACAATCTTGAATATTTGAAGCTTACATTGGAAAGAAATGAGTTAGGACATAGCTGCATGGTGGCGAAAGATCCATTTGACTGATCCGGTGTAGTGGAAAAGGCTTAGGGGGTGTCTTTTTTATTTTGTAAAATGTTTTTTTGAAAAGATTATAATTTATAGCTTTTATGAATAGCACTTTTGGGGATGTTTTTAAAAAGTTTCGACATAAAACTTGCTAAAAACAAATCTATAGAACTCATAGAGATCATCTCTTTTTTACTTAGTAAGTTCAAATCTTTGTTTTGTGTGATGTCGGGAAGAATTCAATCTAATGCGTCATCGATCCAAGTTTTAAAAAGATTCGGGTCGAATTGCTTTTTGGATTCCGGTCACCATCTTGCACGCCTGGGATCCTACACACCACAATAAATGATGAGAAATCAGAGGAAAACGGCAGGACTCGCTCTCCAATTTATCCTCTAACGTTCAAATCAATAATCGGCCTTCTGAGAATAAGAAGGTAAATGTAGAGGATGCAAAGATGAATGCTGGGTGAGGGATTTGAAAATGAGGTTCGGAGGTGCACTCGTGGAGAGTGACTTTGGCCATGGAGTGCTCGTGGAAAGCGGTTTCTCTAAATGCTGAGTTCGCTGGGAACCAGTATCAGGAGAGAGGGCAAGGTAATTGGATGTTTGAGAGCTTGGGGAGCTTCTATTAGTTTGGGTGTGCCAGAGAGCGTGTCTATGGAGTGAGTTTCCATGGCCTTTTATGGCTGTGGGCCTCCGTTGCCTTCTTTAGGTGGCGAGGCGGGATGCCCGCCCTCTGAGGGGATAGTTTCCTTTCCCTCATATAGGCGCAGGCACCATTTTAGGCTGCAACGATCAGGAATGAGGATTCCTTTCCTTTTGTAGAGATGCTACGTGCAGTGACTGTTGAGGCTGCCTCTAAGAGTCGTATGCTAATTTGAGGGCTTTCTTTCCATGATATTATCTGATTCTAGGAGATTTTTTTGTTACAGAAAGGACTACTATTCTTAGAACTACGGAGAATTAGGGCAGACAACTGTTGAGCTTGGAAAGGTGCGCGTGGGCCAATTTTGATTTTGGCCGTGTTTATTTTTGGCTGCGTCCGGCTTACCTGGGATGCCTCTCCGGTCAACAGCAGCATCGACCGTCCCAGGGATAAATGGGCCGCTATAGATTCTTGGCCACTTATCCTTTTGGGCCGGCCCACTACAGCTGTCCTCATCACTAGCTCCTCATGCTGGTGGCCTGGATTTTCGGCCTCTGGCATGTTCACAATAGAACGTGACTGGTTGTATTATCTCCTTAGGTCTGCCCCAGATTCTTCTTTTCACTATTCTTGGCATAATTCCCCTGCCTTTTGATTCTCTACAGATTTGCCATTGCTGTTGCCTTTTGGCGTTTAGTACTTCCGCCTGCTTCTCCGCGCGCTATAAATTGAGGGGCTTTTGACGTTGCTCAGTATTGCCTTCTCCACTGCCTTGTGGGATGGCATGGGAGGTCGATTTTGCCGGAAAGCTTGATGCCCCAGCTGCTGGTTTGGAGCTCAGGCTGTTCGTGTTCTCTAGCGCTACTGTTTTAAGTCATAAAGTTTAAACTGCTTTGGTTGCCCTTTTCGTACCAGATGCCACTTTGGTTACCCTTTTTTGTGGGGGTGGTTATCGAGATTTGAATCCAGGTTTGAAACTACCCATATTCAAATCTTGACAACTCTTTTTGAGGGTTGCGGCCCCCTCGTGTAAGTCTCCTCTTCTCATTTGTACTATCATGTATTAGCCTTTGTTGGCCGTGTAACTTGTAAAGAGGAAGTTAATAAGAAAACTTGTAGTTGCTTTTGTCTTTTGTTGCCATGCATATTTCGCCACTTTTTTTATTTTGCACTCTGGAATGGAGGTTGACTGGATCCGTTGACCATATCGCTTGAATCCGGAGAGCGGGGCGAACGTTGATTGGATTCGTTGACCGTAAAGCTTGAATCCGGAGAGTGGAGCGGAGACGAATGTTGACTGGATTCGTTAACCGTAATGCTTGAATCTGGAGAACATTGGGGGTTGCCTTCTACGTATTATTTTATTATGCCGCCGGCTGGGCAATCAAAGGGTTGCAGAGCCGCTTTGGGACTCCTGCCTCTTTAAGCAACCCATTGCTTTATTGTATAGGGCGGTTGTAATCCCGGCAATTGATGTGCCAGAAGATTCGACTTGATTGCGCCCTCTTCGGAATCGACACATGTCTGTAATGATTGTCATGCCTTTTCGATGCACTGCTTCACTTTGGTGGTGGCGATCTTTATAAAAGTTACTCGGCAGTTCAAGTAATCCTACTCCTTTTTTCTTCGCATCACATCTCCTCAAGTCTTCGTCTTCCTTTCTGTTCTGCTTTCATGGTGCCCACCATTAACGAAATTTTCTCCGTTCTCACCCCCGATGAATTTAAGGAACTCTATATGCAATACACCATCCCATCCTCCATTGTGTTCTCAGTCCCTGGGAAGTTGGACAGGTCTTGCTCTCCTTTGGTGAGTCATGTTGCTGTATACGAGGCTCACTTGTGGAGTGGGCTTCGTCTCCCCGTCCTTGAGGAGCTACTCATTTTCACGGCGTTTTGCATCCCATTCGCACCGCTTCATGCGAATGTTGTGCGCTATCGTTGTTCACTTTACATCTTTCTCCGCCATCATTCGTGGTTGTTGACGGTGGAGGCCGTGAGAGTTATTTTCCGGTTTACCTAGAGTGGAGACTGGATTTCGCTTTCTCCTAGGGAGCTGCGCATTAGTGGTGCAATCTATGAGCCGATTAAGAACTGAAAGGACCGGTTCTTTTTTGTGCTGGTATCCGATGATTAGCCCTTGTCTAGAGAATGGGGCAATGTTCCTGGGGTCTTCGCCGGGAAGCCTTCTAAAGCAATGGTGGATGCTGTAGAGCCTCTGCTGCAGTTGGTGCAGGAGCACTTTCCCGAGTTTAGAAGGGACCACCTGGTGTCTCAGGAGGAGGCTAAGAGAGCTCGCTGGGGTCCTCCTTCACTTGTCCAAAAGCTCAAAGCTCTACTGCCGACGACATCACAGCCTAAGAGGAAGGCTAGCACTCTTGCCATTGGCAAACCTCCTAGCAGTCCTAGAAAGAAGCGGGTGGCGCTAGCTTTGCCTTCTTCCTCATCCTCCATCGAGCCAGATTACTGTATGGCTGGACAACTGGCTGGAGTTGGCGAACATTTTGTGGTGGAGACTCCCGCTAGCTTTTTGGATTTGGGAGTCATTGAGGGAATTGCCACTAGGGAGCTCGTTGTTGTGCCATTGCTTCCGGGTGATTCTATGGTGCCGATCACGCCGGTGGAGTTGGCGCCTGATGCCGGAGGGCTGGAGGAGCCCACCACTGAGCTGCTTGTGGAGCCGATGGAGACTAGTAAGGTCAGTCTCATTGTCGCTCTGCTTCCTGTGGCCATGGGTGACGTGGAAGTCACTATAGTGGAGGTCCCTTCTGGTGGAGCTGGAGTTGTAGAGGGAGTGATGATCATTGGAGAGTTGGCTCATGAGGCCACCACACTCAATCTCTCGGCTGGCCCATCACAGAACCTCCCACAGCAAAGCTCAGGGTTGTAATGAACGGCGAGAAAGAGGAAGAGGCTCAAGTTCTTGACGGTAACCTTTCGAGGGAAACTTTCCCTTTCTTTCGATTCTACCGGCTTGATTTGACTCATCTTTGCTCTAGTTTTGGGAAGGAGGCATCCCTTCCTCCTACGCCGGAATCCTCCTTTGAAGGGGAGAGTAGCAACGGAAGGATGCGGTCCGAAAGTAGCGACGGGGACTCCGCTAATGTGGTTGCGGATGAGGAGTGAAATCATCCAGGCCTCCCATATCTTTATCCCCAGGGTGGCTCGAGGGCCACTCAATCCCATGGGCCTGTCGGGCCTTCTCGTCAGGTAGGCATAGTTGACCGTTTGCAGTTTCCCTATGCTGATTCCTTTTTTCGCTTTCCCAGCCGACAAGGAGGTCTTGAGAGTTGGATGAGTTCCTATTCTCACAGGAAGACGAGATAGCCCAGATGATGCAGGCTCAGGCTAATCTTGTGGCGGAAGATATGGAGCATCGTGTTAACACAACGGTTAGGGATACGCTGCAGAGTCAGGCGTGGGCCAACTATCTTGACCAGGCCTTGTCGGAGTCTGAAGCTAGGCTGCAGGTAGTATCTGGCGCTCATGCTCAGGCCATTGAGAGGACTGTTGCTCTCGAAGGCAGGCTGAGGACAAGGCTTCGTCCCGAAGAGGTGGCTCCTTCCCTGGAAGAGCGGTTTCAAGTTAGGATTGACTTCAACCGGCGGATAGTTTCCCTGGCGGATCTCCATTATTTAGTCGACTTTCTGGATTCGAGGAATGTCGATGCCTCTCGTTGATCGGAGTTAATTGGATATCCGATCAGTTGCGACCGGAGGCCTTGTCCCCCAAGGGACCCTTCATCCTCGGGAAGCCATCAGGGCAAGTCGTAGTATATTCCTTGTACATGTAGCATTGTATAAATTTCTTGTATATGAGAATACTCTTTATTACCTGGATCGTGTCTTTGTGTCAAGTGGTGGTGCCCAGGTTATCATTCCGGGCATTTTGCTTTATATTGGAGCGTTTGTTCTTTCATATTTTGCCCCGATTTATTGACCGTTGTAGACTAACGGCGCTATCTTTTGCAGGAGGAGGTTGCTGCACGTGTGCCGTTTAAGCCCCTTAAAGTTGTGTTCGACTGTGAATGGGCCGCTTGGGATGGAATCAAGGTTTAATCCAACCGCTTACAGGCCGCTTAGTATAGGACCAATGTTTAATTTGACCGCTTACGGGCCACTTGGTATGAGACCAAGGTTTAGTCGCAAATGAGTGAAGACTCGACTTACTTATGGGCAATCTAGGTCGTCTATATTTATGCAACCTATATGCAAGCATACATATGGGAAAAAGAGGAAAAGCAAAGACATAATAACATGTAAAGAAGGACAAATATTTTGTTAATACATGAATGTCATCACAAGCAAACTTAGGACCATAAATATGACCTACCTGGGCCTCGTGTGACCTCTTACTGGAAATAGCGTTTTAGATGGACTGCGTTCCATGTTCGTAGAACCAATTTGTCGTTTTGGGTCCGAAGTTTGTATACTCTATTTCGCAGAATGGCTGAGACGAGGAACGAGCCTTCCAATTCAGGGAAAGTTTGTTCCTACTGGCTGTCTTGCCCATGGCCTCAATGCTTCGCAAGACGAGGTCTCCAATTTCAAATTTTCGCACTTTTACTTTCTTATTATAATAGCGGGCGATTCGCTGTTGGTAAGCGGCCGTGCACATTCTGGCATCGTTGCAAGCTTCTTCTAGCAAGTCTAAGTGTTCCTTGATCTTATGGGAGTTGCCTAGTGGGTCAAAGGCTTCGACCCTAAAAGTTGGGAGCCCGATCTTGATTGGGATCAAAGCCTCAGTCCCGTAGCAGAGATTGAAAGGTGTCTTATGCGTTGATTCCTTGGGTGTTGTCCGGTATGACCGTAACACGTAGGGCAGTTCGTCAACCTAGGAGTTCCCTACGTCCTCTAGTTTGGTCTTCAGACCGTGCAACGGCGTCCGGTTGGTAACCTCTACCTATCCGTTTGTTTGGGGTACGCCACCGAAGTGTGGACCAATCTAATACTCAAACTGGTGCAATACTTAGTGAAGTGCTTCCCCGAGAATTGGGTTCAATTGTCGATCACGATGGCCTCGGAAACCCCAAATCTGCTGACTATACTCTAGTGGACGAATTCCGTGACGTTATGCTAAGTGATCTTGGCCAGAGGGGCGGTTTCAACCCATTTGGTGAAGTAGTTAATGCCCGTGATGGTGAACTTCCTCTGACCGGTCGTAATAAGAAATGGGCTTTTGCACGAACGGCTAAAGTGTCTGGAGGACTCTCAGTTCCATGGGCGGCTGGTGGTGAAAATTGCCATGGAGTTGACTATTCTCACACCTCTTCACAAATTCCAAGGCACTATTCTTCATTGTTGGCCAGTAATATTCTTGACGCATCACCTTGAATGTTAGGTTTTTGCCGCCAATGTACGACCCACAAGTCCCGATGTGAACTTCACTCAATACGTAGTCGGTCTCCTCAGGAGTAAGGCATCGAAGGTACGGAGTCGAGTATCTTCGGCGATACAATTTCCCGTCGACTATAGCATACCAGCCGGTCGTCTTCTCTATCTGCTTGGCTTCTTCTGGGTTCTTCGGCAGGGGGCTGTCCGCAAGTACGTCCAGTAAGCGACATCCAGTTCTTGCAGTTAGAGACCTGCATCGCTTCTTGTTCTTCTATGCCGGGAGTGCTCAAGACTTCCCCTATGTCCTTCGAGTACTATTCCGGATTTTCGGTTGCCACCGCTCTTACAAGTTGGTTGGCCTTCCAATTTTCAGTCCTGGGGACGTTGATTAGGTTGAGCTTATTGAACCTCTGGATCGCACTTTTTGCCTTAGCCAAGTATTTGGCCAAGAATGGGTTGCACGTTTCGAAACTCCTGTGGACCTGGTTGACGACTAATTTTGAGTCGTAGACAATCAAGCATTTAGCTGAGCATTCCTTGACTAGTCGTAATCTGGCCAGTAGGGCTTCATACTCAACAACATCATTGGTGGCTGAAAAATTAAGCCTCAATGAGTACTTCACTTCGAACCGGTTTGGCATTTTTAGAACCACTCCAGCCCCGCTGGTTGAGTTGGTTGAAGAGCCATCCACATTGAGGATCCAATCTGGTGCTTCGGAGTGATGATCCGTGTCGCAAGCACAGTGTGCATCGATGATTGGGGTCATGGTTTTGACAGTGAAGTCGGCGAGTGCCTGCCCTTTGATAACCGGCCTAAGCCGGAAATCAATGTCAAACTTTCCCAACTCGATAGCCCATTTAACTAGTTGTCCTGAGATATCGGGCTTTTGAAAGATTTCCTTCAACGGCTGGTCGGTTAGGATGACTATTCGATGGGCCTGAAAATAAGGTCTCAACTTTTTGGCTAAGAAGACGAGCGCCAAAGCAAGGTTCTCAGCGTGTGGGTAGCGAGTCTCAGCGCTGATCAATGCTTTGCTTACATAGCAGACCGGTGTGTCAAGACGGAGCTTAAAGTCGCTTCTGACACTGCTAAGTATAGATACATCTTCTTGCCTTCTCTTGGTGACATTAGTAGTAGTGGACTGGCCAGGTACGGTTTTAGTTCGTCGAAGAAGGCCTGACATTCTTCCGTCCACTAGAATCCGTTCGCCTTCGTCCCCCTCAAAGCCTTGAAGAAGGGATGGTATTTGTCACCAGACTTGGCCAAAAAGCGAAAGAGTGCTGCCAGTCTCCTAGTCAGCCTCTGAACATCCTTGACACTCTGTGGTGGGGTCATGTTCGTAAGGGCCTTGATCTTCTCCAGGTTTATCTCGATTCTTCGTTGAGAGACGATAAAAACCCAAAAATTTTTTAGGGGATACCTGAATACACACTTTGACGGGTTCAACTTCGTTTGGTGTACACGGAGTATTTCGAAGGTTTCAGCTAAATCGCAAATATGGTTGTCGGTGGTTTTACTTTTGACGAGCATGTTGTCTATGTACACTTTCATATTGCGGCTGATCTGCTTCTTGAAGATTTTGTTTACAAGTCTTTGGTAAGTTGCGCTCGCGTTTTTTAGACCAAAAGGTATGACGTTGTAGCAATAGGTCCCTAGATTGGTCATGAACGAGGTATGCTCTTCCTCCTCTAGGCTCATCCGGATTTGGTTGTAGCTCGAGTACGTATCCATAAAGCTTAGCATCTTGTGCCCAAAAGTGGAGTCCACCAGCAGGTCGATCTTGGGTAACGGGAAGCTATCATTTGGACAGGTTTTGTTGACATCGGTGAAGTCGACGTACATCTACCACTTCCCGTTACTCTTCTTAACCAGGACCACGTTGGAGAGTCAGTCCGGGTATTGGACCTCCCTGATGAACCGGCGTCCAATAGCTTTTTCACCTCCTCCCGGATGGCTATAAGCTTCTCGACAGAGTGGTTTCTCCATTTCTACCTGATGGGTTTGCGACAGGGATCGAGACCCAATCTGTAGACCATTATTCCAGTCGGAATCCAAGACATGTCAACGAGTGTCCATGTGAAGACATATGCGTTTCGCCTGAAAAATTGATCAGTTCATCACGCAGGAGTCCGACGAGTGAGCCTCCTATCTGTACGCACTTTTTCAGATCATCCCGATTCAAAGGTACGAGGTCAGTGGCCTCGCCAGACTGTGCCTGCTGCAACATCACTTCATCTTGATGGTATAACTCTTCTGCTTGCCTTTCGCCGCTTGGTGCTATCTGGAATATGTAGCACGTTCGGCCGGTTGCTTGGTCACCCAGCACTTCGCCAATAACGCGTGCTGTTGGGAGTTTCATTTTCAAGCGCGGTATTGACGTGACGGCCCGAACACCGCTAGGCACGGCCAGCCTAGGATGGCATTGTATACGGAGGGCAGGTCAACGACCAAGAAAGTGAGCATGCGCCTTGCCGTTCTAGAGTACATGCTCAAGGTGACTTCTAGCTGTATCATCCCTTGGACGGCCACTGGCTCATTATCTAGCCTATATAGCGGCCTTTTAGCTAATTTGAGTTGACTCTTTTTAAGTCCTAGTTTAAAAAATGGATTGAAATAGAGTAAATCTTTGGAATTTTCATTATCAATGAAAACTTGTTTCAACTAGTAGTCAAGAGTACCATCCGAAACGAGCGCAGATATAATCAAGGGATCAGAGTAGGGGGAGATCACATATATCATATCGTTATCGTTAAAACTAATGACATCTTCTCCCACCCTTAGCTTCTTGTGCTTGATCGGCTTCTCTTAATGATCCGTAGGGTGCGCTTTGGCAGGTCTGGTGGTCATCATGTTGACCACCCCGACTGCTACGCGATTTCACGGTTGCGGTTAATTGGACCTGTCTCCACCTGAGGTACCGGAGCTTTGCCCAGGGTTCCTTAAGAACTTAGTGAGGTGGCCCTGGTGGATCAGTTCTTCAATCTCCCGTTGCAGCGTTCGATAGTCTTCCGTACTGTGACCCGGAGATCGATGGAAGTCATAATACTTCGATGGATCTCCTCCCTTCGGGTTCTTTATCGATTTTGGCCACTTAACGAATTTTTCTTCCTGGATCTGCATCAGGACATTGGCCAAGGTGTCATTCAGTGGAGTCAGGTTTATGGGCATGAACTCCTTTCATGTCGATGGTTCGGCTCTGGGCAGCTTCCTCCGGGGGTTATTGTCGTCCCCATTCTTCCTCTTTCCCTTTGTCGGAAAAGAGCAAGGTTGATCGATCCACTCCAGGCGTTTTGCCTCGTTGGCTTCTTCAGCTGCCACGTAAGCTCGGAAAATAGATTTCGCCTCCCGTAAGATTTGCGGGTTCTTATGGGCCAAGTGTCTGAAGAAATCGCTCGAACTCGGTGCGAAGATAAAGCTGCTAAGCTTCACTTCTTTAGTGAACTCAGGTACCGAACCTGTCTCCACATGAGGTACCGTAGCTTTGCCCAAGGTTCCTTAGGAACTTAGTGAGGTGGCCCTGGCGGATCAGTTCTTCAATCTCCCGTTGCAGCGTTCGATAGTCTTCCTTGCTATGACCCAGAGATCGATGGAAGTCGTAATACTTCGATGGATCTCCTCCCTTCAGGTTTTTCATCGGTTTCGGCCACTTAACGAATTTTTCTTCTTGGATCTGTATCAGGACATTGGCCCAGGTGTCATTCAGTGAAGTCAGGTTTATGGGCCTGAACTCCTTTCATGCTGATGGTTCGGCTCTAGGCAACTTCCTCTAGTGGTTGTTGCTGCCACCCCATTCTTCCTCTTTCCCTCTGTCGTAAAAGAGCAAGGTTGATCGGTCCACTCTAGGCGTTTTGTTTCGTTGGCTTCTTCAGCTGCTACGTAGGCCCCGGTAATAGATTCTGCCTCCTGAAAGATTTGCGGGTTCTTATGGGCCAAGTGTCTGAAGAAGTCGCCCGAACCCAATGCGAAGATAAAGCTGCTAAGCTTCACTTCTTCGGTGAACTTGGGTATTCTCCGAGCTTCAGCGGTGAACCGCTCCAGGAACTTTCTTAGGTTCTCGCCCAGCTTTTGCTTAATGTGGACAAGTTGCCACGGTTACTTCTCCTCTCGGTGACTTGAGGCGTACTGAGCCAGGAAACTATCCGCAAGGTCCCGGAAGCTTCGGATCGAATTTGCCGAGAGCCGGTAGAACCCGATCCTAGCATCTCCCTTCAGAGTGAGAGGAAAATACTGGCACATGGATACCTCCTCCAGGCCCTGGAAGCTCAGTAGGGTGTGAAAGTAATCAAAATGATCCATAGAATTGGTGCTCCTGTCATAAGGTTTCAGGACTAGCATTTTGAACTTCGGCTGCAACGGTTGAGTTCGGATTTCCATGGTGAATGAAGATCTTTTCAAATCGGCCGTGTGTTCGTCGTCTTCGTCCTTGAACACGTTTTAAATATTCTGAACTTTTTCCTCCACTCGGAAGAAGGTTGCAGATCTTTTAGAGTTGAGGTAGGTTCTCAACTCTCAACTCTGTTCATTCAACAATGTAGTGCGGCGTTGGCCGGCTACTGCCGCTCGTTAGTCGGGTGACACGAGAGGCTCCCTCCTACATAGAAGGCCTTTGCTCATCCCGGGAATATTTAGGATTTCTTCTCTCGGGGCTCTCATCAGGAGTCCCACTGCTCAATCGCCCCTCAAGCCTTGAATGGCTTTGGGTGTTGGAGGCCACAGGGATATGAGAGTTGCCTAGCCTTGTGGCCTTCTTGGTCGGCTTTTTCTTCCTCTGGCCTCCCCGCCTAAAGGCCGATGTGTAGGCTGAGCAGGAGTGAGTCCCCTGCTTCTGCTTGCCCTGGCACGTGCAGAGCGCTTGAAGCATTTGTAATATCTTGTTCATCTGCTCTGCCATTGCCAGGAAGATCGGAGCAGGTTGTTCTTCGGCCTGACTACCAGCTGAGTGGTCGTGGTCAAGGAAGGTAACTTCTTTCGCAGGAACATTAGCTTGTGCCATTGTGTTTATCGTATTAACAGACGATGCTAATTCGGGAGAAGTAGTTGGTCAGCCTTTCATTAGCTTTCCCAGAGACGGTGCTAATGACGCATTTTGGATCCAAGTTTTGAATGAATTTGGATCGAATTGCTCTTTGGATTTCGGTCATCGCTCTGCACGCCTTGGATCCTGTACACTACAGCAAATGATGAGGAATTAGAAGAAAATGGCGGGACTCGCTCCCCGATTTATCTTCCAACGCTCAAATCAGTAATCGACCTTTTGAGAATAAGAAGGTAAATGCAGAGAATGCAAAGATGAATGCTGGGTGAGGGATTTGAGAATGAGGATTGGAGGTGCACTCGTGGAGAGCGGCCTCTCTAAATGCTGAGTTCGCTTGGAACTAGTAGTAGGACAAATGGCAGGGTAATTGGATGTTTGAAAGCTTGGCGAGCTTTTGTTAGTTTGAATATGACAGAGAGCATGTTTATGAAGTGAGTCTCCATGGCCTTTTATAGCCGTGGGCCTCTGTCACCTTCCTTAGGTGGCGAGACGGGATGCCTGTCCTCTAAGGGGATAATTCCTTCTCTTGTGTAAGCGCAGGCGCCATTTTGGGCTGCAACTGTCAGGAAGGAGGATTCCTTTCATTCTGTGGAGATGTCACGTACAGTGACCGTTGAGGATGTCTCTAAGAGTTACACGCTGATTTGAGGGCTTTTATTCCGGGATGTTCTCTGATTCCGAAGATTTCTGTTACAGAAAGGACTGCCGTTCTTGGAGCTATAAAGAATTAGGACAGACGATCGTTAAACTTTGGAAGGCCCGCGCGGGCTGATTTTGATCTAGGCTGTGTTTATTTTGGGCTGCATCCGGCCTACCTGGGAGGCCTCTTCTTTCAACGGTAACGTTGACCGTCCCATGGATAAATGAGCTGATATAAATTTTGGGCCACTTACCCTTTTGCGCCGGCCCACTACAGCCATCCGCATCACAATCTTTTCAATCTCGGGATACTACCTAAATAACTGTTTTTGATAAATGTTGAATTTATAGCTTTTCCCAAACATTGCTTGCAAAGCAATGTCAAACAGCCATTAGTTTGGTTAGTAAGTGTTTACATAATGCAGGAGAGGAAAGAAGATATACTTCACTGGCCAAAGTATAATATTTTTTTATTTGTGTGTGTGTGTTTTTGTACTTAGCAAAAAAAAAAGTGCGTGTGTGTTTTGGGGGGGGAGGGGGGAGTGATATGAAATTTTTAGTTTTTGGGAATGTATATTGTCAGAGCCAGTCTGTGGGGCTGCCCAAAAATCATTGGAGTTCTAAGCGCCCCCCCTCTGCTAGGCTAAGATTTGTTTAGTCTCTCTTTACCCTAAAACAAGAACAGCACATGTACTCATTTTATCCTCTTTCTTTATCATGGAATAAATTTATTTTCTTTTTCACTACTCAGCAAGTAACAGCTCTAAAAACTTGAGGATAAAATGACGAAGATACTTCAGTAGGGAAAGTAGAGTATGAGCTTTCCAATTGCCATCAGAAAGTTAATTGGTCTGAAACTTGAGTTCTGCTATTTACATAGATTCACTTCTATGAAGCAAATTAAGAGGTTGTGGACTCCGTGGATTTTACCCTAAAGATGGTACACCGAAACTTACGCAATTTCCTCCTCTATTTTGCCTTGACACATTTCTACCAAACTCAGAGAGCACTGAGGTTGTGGTGCATGGAGAAAATGATTACATAAATTTGGAATGACCCAAATCTGATCAGTCTTGTATAAAGTTGTGGGACAGTTTGCCTTTAGCTGAGGGTATTGCCGTCCTTGAAATGCTATATGTATTGCTAAGCGTGTTGATTGTAATAAATTTCAAAGCTGACATTAGTAATACGGCTTGCTTGTTGTGACTTACAATGAGAATTAAATCTCTCTTCCCTTAATACATGGATGAAAATCAGTATTTGTATTAGTATCAGTTATGATAATATCGGTATTGGCTGTATCGAAAAATGCATGTCAGACAATTTTTTTTAAAATAGAATAAAATGAACTGAGGGAAACTATCATCCTTTATTTAGCCATTGTATCAGTTGATATTTTAAATATTGGCTGATATATTTTAATTTTGTCATGGTGTTACGAAATATCAATACAATCTAATACCGATATAATCGGCTGAAATCTCATTCCATGGTTACTACAAAATATTATTTTGTAATTTTTTGTTATGAAAAAAAACTGCCAGTGTACACCAAAATAAGAAACTTAAGCAACATTTTTGGTGTTATCCATGTGTTAAAGCTCAACTCCTGCCTGCCTCGTCCACTAGCAAACTATTTGTTTATGCTGCAAACTTCTGTTTTGCAAGGTTATCGTTCGCTGTGGATGCCATTGCCTGAAAAAGGAGTGGCTATGTCACGATGTTCAAATGGCCTACCGCAAAAATGATCGTGATCCTAAAGATATACCAAAAAGTCAATTCGGGCTTGGACTTCTTCCTTGCAATTCAGAGTGTAGGAGTAAAGTACCAGTCATTGAGTCAAACTTGCAGGTCCGGAAGTCCCAGGTTTTAGAGGTAAGGACCAGTTTCCAGTGATCTTTCTTGATTAAATATGAAGCAAGTGGTTCCTTAATAAAAAGGATATATTTTCTTAATAAAAAGGATATATTAAGCAAATGGTTCCTTAATAAATATGATTAAATATATCGTGATATATTTTCTTATCAGCGATATATCGGTCGATACAACCCTATCAGCTCTTGATTCTCTGAAATTATTTGTTCCAATATATTTAATAATAATAATTATTGTCTAATATATTTGATACCAATATAATTATGACTAATACCGATACAGATATTTTCATCTACAGTATTAGTGTTGGATGCAAAATTCTTTTTGTAGAGAACTAAATGAATTGCAAGGGAAATGTCGGTCAATATATTAGACATATATTATCGATACAATGACTTATTGTGATTTTTTCATAGTATTGTTAAATATCATTATTGGGATGACCCGATTCATTATATCGAGCAGTATCTTATTCCATGATTGTGGCCCATCTGGCATTACCATCACAACTTTTGGAGAGAATTGAATAATGGAATTCAAAGCTGAAAATAGACACTGGGTAAAAGAAACTAGAAAACATCATTGCTCAAAGAAAAAAAGAATAATACAAGGTTGCTGGAGTATAGAAGCGTAGATGTGGATGCACAGAAGAGGGAGGAGTGAGGGTAGGGAGGGTGAACAGCAGAGCTCAAATTCAATTCCAAAGACTGAAAGAAAATAATTTGCAACAGCAATTTATAGAAAAATTAGCCCCAAGTTAGATTCTCAATCTGAATTCTGATGTCCGATGTAACAAATATTGTCATTGGCTCAATCAATCTTTTTTGTTTTTTTCTTTTCAGTCGTTCATTGAATGATAAATCACTACAAGTGATGGAGATATATGATTTAAATATCAAATATTCAAAAATTATATGTAGAGTGACTGGAAAAGTGGAAATAAGACCCGATATAATTTGATTATTATTAGCAAGTTCAAAATCTTTGTAGATAGTTCCCATCCATGGGGTGAATAAAGTCCTATACATAAATCTGTTAATGAAAGAAAAGAAAATGCATTTATTATGTTGCTTAAGTTACATGATTATTCCTGAATCCAAGAGTTAACATAAATAAGTTCTTCATTACCCAGAATGAAGGGGACCAGTAGTTCAATTTGTCTGGACAAATTGATGAGGCAGACGTATCAAGGCCTGAAGATCAAAGTTATACTTAATATTTTCCCATTTTTCTGAAAGTTACACTTAAAAAAAAACACCCAAGTTGGATTTAATTTAAAAATATTTGTGAGCTTTAGCTGTACCACATCACATGTCTCCTCATATGTACCAGAATTTTTGAAAAAAAACTTGTTTGATAAGGGAGACCAAGTAGCGTGATTCACCATAAATACATTATTTTCAATGAGGAGCCCCTTGCAACAAACTCTTATTATCAATTCTGCAATCATAAGCGTGCCAAATTAAGCTTGGTTGTAGAAGAGGAATTTAATGGAAATCACAAAAAGTACCAACATTTTTAGTATTGAAAGATGAGTAAAAATGGTTTAGAGGAGACATTAACTCAAATGGGTGTCAACCATTGATGAAAATAATAGCATTGGTATTGGTCACTACAGTATTAGTATTGATCTTGGTTGTATTGATATTGGCTTTATCGGGTGGCATGAAGATGTCACGGACACAAAAAAATTTTCTTATAACCACATCAAAAGTGGATTATATACTAAAATTTGACTATATTTAATCATTAATTTATCTATTTAAGGAGCTTTAATCAATTTCATCAAAATTAATCTTAATATTCTTCTAGACGTTTGAAAAATGTCCCAAAACTTTTGATATATTCATGTTTTATACATTTGCAAAACATATGGGTTTAGGTTATTAGAAGATTTACATATATTTGATGACAGTGAATTTGAGTTTCCAAAATCAAAGAGAGGCAAAAAAGAAGGCCAATAGATATGATTTATCAAGATATTTTCTTCTACTGGGAAATATTAATAATGAGGCCTCTTCATATAAACACATATTGGTTAATATTTTCATCCGTGGTGCCCAATCACCATCAAACTTATTATTACAGCTGGGCAAGGATTAGGATTGGATAATGAACTAAGCCTGTGCTCTGTCGCCACTAATGCACTAAGTTTGACACTAACCCACGCCACCTCCATCAGCACCATGGTGAATCGACCCCAATGTTCACCATTGGGCATCTTCAAGAATGAAAATGTCTCAGCCAAAACCTATCTTGAAAATTTTTCCTTTACTGTTGCAATTTGATTTGATCCATTTCCTTCAAAATCATAACAAACAGAACAACCAAAATTGATCGCACCACCTCATACTAACCTAGATTCTTCAATCCTTACTGCTATGCCTTTCTGCAACCAGAATTGGGACATCAAATAAGAGATTTAAGGTTTTACCCTTACTATGAAATGGCTTAGAGGATGCTGAAATGTACAAAAAAGAGAAACTATTCAAATCATTTGCAGAATGGAAATTGGAGCTTGGAGATCATCCATTCTCATTTTCCAAATGTGCTGTTGTGTAATACAGTATATCTTTCAGGTAGCTTATTAGATGATTGCATGTGTGACATATTTCATAACTTAAATGGACATTGTTATGGGAGATTTGACTTATCCATTGGGCACTACTTGACCTTATAATCACTTGCTCAGTTAATCGTCATTGGTCAACTCATTGATGGCTAGCTAGTGACTAGTAATGCAGGTGAATTTACTGACCAATCCTTTCTGAATAACACAACAATCCAGAGGCTTAAATATTAACGAAAATAATCTTTCATAACTGTTTTTTAATAACTTTGGCCAAGTTTCTAAATACCCACTTCCAAGTTTTTATATAAATCCTCAAAACACCCCATGTTTTGGTTTAATTAAAACAGTCCCTTATAGGTTAGGCCTTGCTTAATAATAGGAGAAAATGGAGGGTAAAAAGGGAAGGGGCTTATAGATTCAAAGAGGAGAAGAGGAGAAATTTTAGAGGATAAGGTGGGGGGAACTTTTTGCCCTTCTTTTACCATTGCTTAAAAAAGGAGAGACACTAGGAAATTAAAGATAAATAAAATAGAAAAAAACAAAATAATCAATATCAAACTCACCCTTAATCCACACTCACACCAGACCATTAGGGCCGCCACTCTAACCACCATTTTCACACCAACCCAAAGCATCACTGCCGCCACCTTGACTGCTGTTACATAACCACCACCAAAATAACCAAGACTGAGAAGAAATGTCAAAGAGAGAGAGGAAACTTTGAAGAGAGAGAATGAGGTCTTCACCACTATAGTGCAGACTTGAGAAGGGAAAATAGATCCACCATCATGGTTGTTAGCTGATCTGAGATGAGAAAACAGGTCCACTGTCATGGCTAGCAGCGGATTAGAGAGAGAACGACCAACCAAAGGTGCAGAAGAGAGAGGTCAATCCTTGCCACTATGGTGGTGGGGGATCTAAGAGGCAGAAACATATTTGCGGCATTTGCAGCAGTTCTGTGGGAGTGAGCTAGAGAGGGGCAGGAGAGAGGAAAAGGACTGAAGAGTAACAAATTACTTAGGAGATGATTTCTGATGGTGGATAGGTTGACTTTAACTGCATTGGTGAGTGTTGTTTTTTGGTGACTGGGGGAGGGGGGGGGTCTTGCAGTGTTATCGAGATGTTGTGTTTTAAAGAGGAATTTTTGGAAGAGGAAAGGTGTCACGTGCTCTGCAGAGGTTTTCCTTTTGGGGTGAAGAATTCTTTCAACCCCTCCCCTTGGCCCCATAGGAGAAGTGAGGATATACCCCCAATGAAGGTATGGGTTCTCTTAGAAGTTCTGATTTCGTATACAACCTTGAAGAAGGGGGAAAGATTATCCTGACAACATTTGACCTTCATTCCCTACATCCCATTACTAAATGTCGCACAAGGATCATCGTCTCCTACTCTGTGATGAGGAGTCTAATTTCTTCACTGGTGGGATATGTGATGTTGTTTCATTGTAGGATGACTTTTTCCTGATCTTTTGGGTAAAATGTAATGTGTATGGCATTGCTACCACCAGTAAGGGAACTGGATGATAGGTTTAGGAGATGTTTTGATTATTTTTAATCATGAAAGGGTGATAATATTTGACTAAAACTTGAAGGAGGTTTCGGCAATTTAGCTTTAAATTTTCTAAATTGTGTTCATTTAGAAAGCATGTATGTTTTGAATTCATTTTTCAATTTCCTGATTCAGAAAGCAGTTTCCAATCATCTAAATGACCACACTTTTTTTTTTTTTTTTTTGGTGTGTGGAAAAGGATGATAGAAAGTCAAAAAATAGAAAACTTGTTTTCGCAGCTAAGCACAGCTTTGGGTTCCTGGAACAGCAAGGTGACCCATAACAGAAGTTTAAGGTGAGGCAGGGGAATGCCATAAATAACATCTGTTCCGACAAAACTGGAACTTGCTCATAGCTGTCAATATATTACTCTAAAGAGAAGTGTTGTAAGGCCAAACTCCACACACTGTTCAGACACTCATTCTGATCTGGCGCTCTATGTATTTATTGTTGTGTGTGTCTACTAGTATGGATGGATGAAGGAAAAGCCACATCATTTGAGGGTGTGTGGAGGGTATCTCCCAAACATTTCTTGACTCTGAACTTCTACTCCTTCAATGATTGCACTGAACTTAAATGCAATGTTCCTTATTCTTTCAATCTCATCCGAACAGAAAAAGGAACCAGATAGAGAAGCATATTTGCCAAGGCGAAGAAAAAGACGTGAACAGACTCAAGAAACCAAACAGAGGTCCCGACTGCAGGTATGTTTTCTGCACCTGGATACAAGCCTTGAAAGCTCTATTTTTTTTCTCCTTTTTTTTTTCTTTTCTTAACTGTAATGCCCCGTGCTCTTGGTCAGGAAATTATCAGCTGTCTATGGAGGTTGTTTCTGCTTGTCACCCTTTTGGTGGCTCTAATTGCTCTGACATACTATGGCTACAAGGGTCTCTTGGTGCTTTCAGACTGGATGAATGCCGTTGAAGAACAGAGAGAAAGGAGAAGATATACACACGTCTGATCATTCTTGTACTATTTTTTCATTAGTTTATGAGGTTAGTATACTTAAATATTGTTCTTTTCTCTTCTTGAAAGAAGTCCGATTTTTTGCAAATATTGAGAGCATTCAATTGTGCCAACGAGTCTTAGCACTGATGGCATGTTCCTCCCCATCTCGTGTTCTAGTGACTTGGATTCATATCCCTTCGACACCAAACACAATAGAGAAGTAATTTTTTCCTGCTGGTTTTGTATCTTAAGGTGTCTTCTTCATCAACAATAATGACAAGAATAAGTCATATGTTCTGATGAGCAGAGAATTGTTGTGATGATTTATGATCTTTGTTGGGAATGTTGAGAATTGAATGGATATCAATGGAAATGTGGAAGCTAATGAGAATGAATTGATATTGAAGCAGTAGAGATGCTTCCAATGTCAGTGGTGGTTTGCGTGTCCTTGCCCTCCAATGTCACAAAATTCGGGAGTTGTTATGGTCTTCTTAGTGAGGAGACTTCATGTATACCCAACGGCTTGGCATAGAAGATTTGGTGTGTTAAAGTAATAACTTTTCCAATAGAATTATAACTAAAACTATGCAGGGTTATAGCCTTAGATCATTCTGAGTTAGTAGATATGTGAGATACCAATTATGTTTACTCTAACAATTACATAATCAAATACCCTCACTCAATAACCAAATTGCCTCTAATCCCTCGCTTCACAATACGCTGCAAGCCTAACCCAATGCTTATGATAGGAATGCCACTCAGGCTAGGAAAGCAATCTCCTTTTGACAGTTCTTCCACTTTGGAGACATCTCTCCCCTTTCTGTCGTTATTTCACAACCATTATGTAATTTCTCTCAGTAAAAATCGAGATAAGTCTCTTTTATTGGAGTCCCATGCCCATTATATAAACAGGCATTCTTCATATTCTTCCCAGATAGGCTCCCGTCAAACTGGGGAGTCTGGTCAGACTGAGGGGTCAAGATGGAACAAGGTTTCGGGGGAGTCCGGGGGTCCAGTTTGGTAGTCCAAAGAATGGATCAGAAACCCGAGGTATAGCTTTGCAGTCCTGAGGAGTGACGGAGTCCGGGCCATATTCTTAGGAGCTCTTAAGGTCAACGCCAGTAGGACATTGGGTGAGTATGGAGTTCAGGTCATATAAGGATGCTAGGCACCTCTAGTCATCAAGGGAGATTGCAGGCTTTAGTGGGAAGTTGTCACATCTAGTCTATTTTTTAAACTCGCCTATAAAAAGATACTAGGGTAAGCCTTCTACAATACGCATTAGTCAACTCAAAAATAGAGAGAAACATGAGAACTCCAATATTCTCGCCATTAACAGAGCTGCAGAGGCTAATAGGCTTGAATTATGTGTTTATGTTGAGCCACAAGTCCAATAAAGCCCCAGGAAACATGAAGCGCAATAAGAATCCCACATTTCTTGCATTTTGACAGAACCATTCTTATTTAATGCATTGCAGGACTAAAATTACATGTATTTATTAAATAATAAACATTAGTACAGAAACCGAAATTTCCAAATAAAATACATTAGGGTTTTAGAGCATAGAAAGTTCCATGGCACAGACTTTAATTTCCAATGATCTACAAACAGCGACGAGGAGCATACAGATCGTAATTGCTGCAGTCAATCATCGTGATACAACTGAAGAAATTTCGATTTCATCAACTTCGGTGGAGGTTTTGCTTTACAACAATGACTAAATCGATCTTCTGAGTCAAATCTACCAGCAGTGAAAACCTAAATTTTAGGGTTGCCTTCACTGAGTCAATTTTGGCAACCGTTTGAATTTCAATTTGAGACTGATCATTTGCCAAATCTTGGTATATTATTATGACTATAGTTGTACAATATTTTATCAATTGGTTGCTCATTTTTTATTATATATTTTCTCGTATAGTTGCTAGGCATGTTAGAGATTAATATTTAATTATTATTTACTCGAATTATTGTGAAAGATTTTCAAATTAGGTTATTTGTAATCATACGCTGCATAGTGGGTTTGTTAGAAAATTAATCCGTGGCATTTTCTTTGATTGAGAATAATTTTTTATATTAAAAATTTTATACAATTTATGTGACTGGTTACATATTGTGCTCATTGTGTTTAAATTGGTAATTGACAATTGATCGGGGTTCGGGTTCTCTTTTGTTACGCCAGTGGTATATGTATTTCGAATCCCACCGGCACCTAGGATTCAAGGCGTGTGTCTTGAGGGCCTT